>BGPR01016217.1:0-35004 GCA_013235015.1 Araneus ventricosus
CCAGGTACTGCCAACCAAAACCCTGCCGCTGTTCATGTGATCTCCCATCAGCCTCATGTTCATAGAGTAGTGGAACCTCTCGTCCATCCAGTTGGCGTAGTTGCTGTCCCAGCCGTCCATGGTTTGGGTGCAGGATTGGTTTTTTAGAAGATCTCAGTAATTATGTCGAGAGGGAGCACTTTTATTAAAGGAACAACTGGAGAAAATGGCATCAGCAGAACAAATGTGACATTCTTCTTCACCTTTAGCTTAACTGATATATTTTCTTAAATCATATTCAATTAACAATTCCGAAAATTGTATTGTTCCATTTTTTGAAGATTTTACATTGGAGATGAATCTGAATTATGATCGGTACTCTAAAAGAAAGGCTGATTTTTTTCAAAAGAAATGTTTCAAAATCTGATTGTTTTAATAAAATTGTTAATTAATGCATATTTTGGGCCATTTATTCTGTGTAATGAATATTGTCCTAATTATTGTTATCAGTATTACTTTTATGAGGCTGTTGGATGTGACGAAATACATTAGAGTTCTAACCTAACAGTCTGGATAGTCGAAACTAGTAGTCTAATACATTTAACAACATACAAGTACAATTTTTTAAAATACCTATTTAGGTCAAGGTAGGAGGTGTGATCGATGCTGTGAAAATGATACAGGCCGTTCTTTAAATTTCAGTGAGCCTCATTAATTTTGGAAGGTCAATGTAGACGAAACTCAAGATACTGGAAATTTAGCAAGCTAATCTCTGTTTGAAACATATTAAATTTATAGAATCTACTTTAGAAGCTAAAACCTTTGTTTTTAGCAGCATAATACATACTTCTTACTCTGAATTTTGTTAATATGAGGCTGTTATTTGTATAAATACTGTTTAAATTTAATACCTAATGTAAAATTAATTAGAAACTTCTGTAAGAAAGTAATTTATTTCTTCTAAAGATGATTAAGCTGTTTGACCCACTAAACAATGGACCGAAAATTATCTCTATTTATAAAGATCAGGAAGACATTTAATTGCTAGTTATTATTGAGAATAAGAAAAGTTCTAATAAATGTATGTGATTATACCGAAAATCATCAAAACAACTGCAGCCCTCCTCAAGAAAAGATATTAATAAATATATTTTCTTGGGATTTCTACACTTAAATATAATGTTTTCCATCTTTCGTTGATTAATTGGAAAATAAAATGTTGACTGAAGAAATTTAATGAACAACTTTCCGAATACAAAGGAACTGTTTGTATTTGTTACTTTTCATATTTTCTCCAGGATTTCTCTTCGTTCTATCTGCTTTTCTATAAAATTTCATAAGAACTGTTTTTTTACAAAATTAATTAAATTATTACTCGTATTGTAACATACTGGAGTCTTAACTGCACAAGTATGCAGAGATATAGAATCTAGATTAATATATTAATTAACAATAAACTTACGGGGAAAGTTTGTACAATTACCATTACTGGGTTCAGCATATTTAGAGATTAAGGCCAAAGAATATCACAGTTAAGAAAAGAAGTTTGGAGGAATCCTAGAATTTCCACAAGTTAATGGCCAACTCACATTGTTTATGATCAACCACATCCGTTCATTCGACCACCAGTGTTCACTTTACATCCGCAGCGCATCTGGGAACAATTATCAGAGTATCTGCTAAACAGCTGCAGGTGCGCGGAGCGTCTAAGCTGCAACAATTGGGTTGAATAGGGAATCTGGTTGATTAGTCTATGAAAACGTCTGATACTCTTATAAAAATGTATTAATGACATAAATTCTTTAACTGTATTTACAGCTATTTTAATTATTTATTACTCTAATTCAAAAGCCAGTGCGTGTCCAAGTGCACTATGATTTCCATGATCGCCACTTAGTTAGAAATTCATAATGAGGCTTTCCTGTCGAACAGTACACCTAAAAGATTCCCAACAAAAATTATTAGAATGTATACTATTTCTTAGAAAGTGTTCATTGAAAATCCATTGAATAATTGAAAATAACGGAATCTCTTATGAAGAAGAAATTTGAAAGCGTGTTTTTTTACTTCTTATCAAATAAGAGAATCTGGATAAACACGTCTCAATTCATTCAACATTTATTTAAATTATTTTCGAAAGAAGCAAAGAAATCGGTTGTTGGTACTAATTTGAACATGAAAAAATATATTTAAGATTTTAAAATATAGAAATTCATGATTATTCATAATTTTCGGAGATTAAAATTCGTGTTCTTGTAAATGAAAGTAATGAAAATTAAATCGAAAATATTTATGAGACTTATATTCAATTTCTTCACAATACTTTTCTTAATTATGGAACTGAAAATTGGTCAATTGGTTTTTTTTCATAAAATATTTTATTTATTCTTTTAAATATTTTACATTTTAGCCGCCATTATCCGGCTAGCTCACAAGAAGTGAAAATGACGGTTAGAATTACGTTGGGCAAAGTTAAATTAAATGTAATTTATTTGCTCACACATCTTCCACATAGAATTATTCTGGGTTAACTAATATTAGATTACATATATACAACTCGCTAAGCATGGCGAGATTTGTTCGTCCCGTGAGAGGAAAGTCAGCCAGCCTTCTCGCACGAAGGCTCAAGTCACACTCTGTCTCTTCTTCTCTGGAAAGTCAAAGGTCTTTACAGCGCTATCCACCGGCAGGAGGGCGAGACAAAATGTCATTGTCACAGACTCCCCCTCTGGTTCCGACGTCTACCAGACCGTCTCGGTGTGGAACCAGAAGTAAAAGTCTTTCGTGGTCTTCCACGTTCTCTAATGGGGTGCACCGGTGTCGCACTTTCATCCTGTTTGAACACTTTCAGTGCTGATGCGTGGTATGTTCCCACGGGTTCATTTGGTTTCTCTGGGTTGCCGATTACATAAGAAGTGGGTGATTTTTCGGTGAGGTTGATGTAGGGTCCATCTCTTTTTGGCATAAACTTGGTAGTACGCCCCTTTGCGGCGTTACTCATATGATGAGTAGTGACAAAAACCCGGTCTCCAGGGAAATAATTAGGAGATCTCCGTCGCTTTCTATCACCACATTCCTTACCCAAATCTTGTTGCATCTCAGCAACTTCTTTGGTCTCAGCCATAAATTTTGAGAAACTTTTTAGATAAGGTGTAATTTCTTGTTTTAGTTCTGTTACTGTTGTAGCACTTCCCTCTTGAACCGGAACAGTAACTGTTACATGCATGGGCATAATAGGGGCTGGAGTAGTGGTGACCTGAGATGGCGCAGGTACCACAGCAATTGGTGCTAAATTATGAGGAAGAGGACCATGATGCATTGTCACTGGGACATAGTCTTGAGGCATAATCATATTCTGCACCACGGCGAAACTTTGATTTGTGAATGTCTGAGAGGGGATGGGATGAGATGGATCAAAATCGTGCTGAACAGACGACAAGAAGGGAGGCACCGTTCGTGGAATAGCATTAGGTATTGGAGAGACCTGGCTAACAGGTACAGAAGGCCCAGAGATTTCATGCGGTTCATTTCCGTTCACTAAAGGAAGAGATACTTATTCATGTGGTGGAGATGGAGGATATGGATTCATAGTGAAGTTAACAGCCTGTGGTGGTGCTATCTGGTGTAGAGCTACAACAGCAGGATCCATGTGAGGAGCTCCCATATAAATTTGCGACTCCTACAAGAAATTGAAGGAATTCTGAGAAGAGAGAACTTCCTGCAAGGGACCATTTCGCACAGGGGCTGGTGGTTCAGGAACCTCATAAGTAGTCACTGAATTGGTATTATTCGATTCCTCAGCAACTTCATACTGCTGGTCATTAGTTGGAGACTGAATGAATTCAGGTTGTTCAACGGAAATATTGGTATTTTCCATTTTCTCAAGCAAGTTTTCTTCCTGCATGTCATCACTGGATATCCCATCTTCAAGAGGCTCAGATGGTCTTGAGAAATACCCAGACTCCTTAATGCTGAACAAGAGATCTTTAAGGAGCTTATAAGTAGTACCAGCATTTTCTTTATTCTTTCCTTCGACCAAGAAAATATGGTTTTCAGCCAAAGAATGAAAATGATTCGAAATATCAGCTCGTTCATTTGGAAATCCAGGTCCAAGCCATTTATATAATTGATCCAACTGTGATAATTGTTCACTGGTCAATTGAACGGCACCATTTTCTCCACTCAAGAAATCACTCCGGACATCTTCATTTTGAAAGCAAGACAGTATATGACAATAAATGAAAGCTTCTTGAAGACGCTTAATCTCATGTTGCTGTCGTTCTAATTGTTCCCTTTTCATAGGCGTCATTCTGTAAGGGGGTACAGAAACTGGTGGACGCTTTTCAGTATTTAAGTGGTGTTCCGCATTAGGGGTAGGGTCTCCCCCTGGCTTGAAGATACTCTCAAATTTTTCGAGCAGGTAGCTCATCTTCTCTCTTTGCTCTGGGGTCAAAGGTGTACCATCATCTACACGAAGGTGGCAACTGTTGGGTATAATACTTCCAGCAGCCTGTAGTGAATTTACATCAAAGTCTTCCTTGAAACATATCTTGTGATGAGGCTTGTCACTAAAATACCATCTTTTGTTCTTGAGGTCTAGAACAATACCAGACTTTTCCAAAAAGTCAGTGCCTAAGAGTGTTCGATTGCCTTTTGCTTTTGGTAAAGCCAGAATCTAAATGGGCACAGTTCTTCCTTCAATGTCAATGGACACCGGGGTGGTGTAAGCTTCCATGGTAGTTCGGCTGCCATCTGCCTAAGCCATGGTAACTTCCATCTTCTGAAAATCAACTCCTCGTTCTCGGAGCGAGTTGAACATTAACTCACCAGCAATATAGCGAGTGGCACCAGTGTCAGCACATACTCTTCCATGGATATCACCTATTCGGATATCTAGTAGAGCTGCTGGTGAAGCAGAAGCATGACAAGTATAAAGGGTTATACCATTGGAACTCCTCTTCTCTCTGGGTGTACATGAAGGACACTTGGCTTTTATGTATACTGGCTTTCCACAGCCATAACATGTCAAGGCTGATCGATTTTCTTTTTCTCAGGCTTAGGATTCTCCGATAATTTCGGATTCTGTTCTGGATACCTCTTCTGGTTAAGAGTAGGGTATGCTCTGTTTTCAGCTCCTTTTCGGGATGTGGAGGTGTGGAAATCTCTCTTGGTTCGAACTGCATCATAGTCGTCTAACTTGCTAGTTAGTTTTTCAACATTGTTGAGTTGGCTCCATTCGTCGATATAGTGCTCAAGCACTTAGGGGGGAACTCTACGCTTGATTTGATCTACGATTATCAGTTCCTTTAGATGGTCAAAAGTGGAAATATCTAAACCGCTGATCCATCCATGAAAATAGTTCCTGACTTCATATGCAAAGTCTTTCCAGGTAGCAGTAGGAGACTTGCAGTGTTTGGAAAACAGCTGCCTGAATTTCTCAGGTGTAAGCTTATATATTTTCAGTAGCAGGCTCTTCACCTTTTCAAAATCCCGTGAAATCCCTACGTCTTCTCTGGCAACAAGCTGAGCTATTTCATAGGGTAGCAGATTGAGCAAGTGTGAAGCCCAAAATTCCTTCGGAACGTCTGCGGCCTGAGCTTGGAGCTCAAATAGGATTAAATATAAGCTTATATCATTGTTTGTTTGATCAAATTTAGGAATCATAGACAGGAAATCTATTTTTGGACGGGAAGACCCACTTCCAGCTGAATTGAAAGATTCATTTAGAAGTTTCAGCTTTTCCAGTTTGAATTCCCTTTCTTCTCTTTTCCTTCTGTCTTCAATTTCGAGCTAAAGTTTTCTTTGTTCAGCCTCTTCGGTTTGTTGCGATATAACTGTGTTCAGCAGTTCTTTAACAAACTCCATCTCATAATTTGTGCTTTCCACGATCAAATTCCTGAGATCTATTATCTTGAGGTCAGGGGTGACCTCTTCTCCTAACTCTCTGGCGAGAATGATCGGATCTTCTTTACGGGCTTTGCCGAGGAAAGCCATGCTTGAACTTTTGGTGGAATCGACTGATTCACACACAATCACATGCAAAAATTTATTGGCACTTGAATCGACCGATTCACTGTAACGCTTCAGCAAATTTTATTGCACTTGAATCGACCGATTTACTGTAACGCTTCAACAAATTTTATTGCGCTTGAATCGACTGATTCACTGTAGTACACACAATCACATGCGAAAATTTATTTGCACTTGAATCGACTGATTCATTGTAGCACTTCAATATTCGATATCACCCACTTCGAATGTAAATTTTCATTGTAACGCGCACAAACACACTTTTGTTTCCGATGGAAGTAGATGATGAACACATTATACATACAATCAATAAAATCTTAATTTTACAAAAATTTGCACAAACTAACAGTTTTTCTAACAATTAAATTCAATACTTGAACACATAGAGAATAGGTTCTTAAGTTACTTTAAAAAATGAAGTGAAAATGGATAGTTATCAATTATAAATTCGCAGTCATCAAAACAATCAAATTGGAGATAATAATTAATTTGCCATTAACCAATTATTATTAGACAATCAACTGTTAACAAGCATAACACAATTAAATTAAATCTAATATTTATGTTACTTTTAATCACTGCATCTTCAATCATAATAATCAATAACAGGATACAATAGTTATTTACCAATTTGAATACTGTTACAAATATAAAACACCAAAATTAATTGCTTTAATTAATGAAAATATATAGCATTCGATACACACAACAAAATGAGAGCTTTGTTTTTATACATATTTCAAACACAATTTCATCTGAAAAAAAATGCTTAAAAACATCGAACTTTAAAGCAATTAAATGAGCACAAAAAATTATTTCAAAAAAATTCATAACTACGAATATGCAAATGTAACAGCTATTTTACTTTTAACTAGTTCCGAACCATTTTAAGCACTTTTCAACTAGGACTAACACGGGCTACAAATTTCAAAACAGTATAATTTATGATTACAATTTTCGACCAGATAACACCATATTCTAAATCATTATTTTTATCTTTCCATTTTAAACGTATAGATTACAAAATATACTTATCAAGCAAACAGGATGCAGGCGAGATTCGGCCATACGGTTGGGCGTCAGTTTTAGCCGCCATTATCCGGCTAGCTCACAAGAAGTGAAAATGACGGGTAAAATAACGGTGGCAAAAGTTGGATTAAATGAAATTTATTTGCTCAAACATCTTCCACATAGAAATATTCTGGGTTAACTAATATTAGATTACATATATTCAACTCGCTAAGCATGGCGAGATTTGTTCGTCCCGTGAGAGGAAAGCCAGCCAGACTTCTCGCACGAAGGCTCAAGTCACACTCTGTCTCTTCTTCTCTGGAAAGTCAACGGTCTTTTCAGCGCCATCCACCGGCAGGAGGGCGAGACAAAATGTCATTGTCACATCATATTATTGATCATGAATATCACAGAACAATGCAGTCGGTAAAGCTCAAAAAGTAATGTATCATAAACTTAGAACATGTAATATACGAATAAATACGCATTTCATTTACAACTTTACGTACTTTAGAAACTGCATATCATTATTATCGTAATATCACAGAGTTTGTAAAGTATATAATGTGACATACATAAACCAATAACTTGTAATATACAATTATATATAGATGCGCTACACAATAATTTTATAAACAATATAATACAAATAAATACAAATTTTATGAAGAAAACTCAAAGATTCTAGAAAATCTGTAATCTCAAAAAATGTTCTATACATATTTAGAAAGAATAAATAACATTCAACTGTGAAGCTCGCTAATTCGTTCCTTTAAACTTTGTTACTTGATCGTAGCATTTGGTTGCACAATAAAGAAGACATTAACATACAAAGACCTTTAATAACTACAATTTAGATTATATATGCAATATTTACTATCCTTAAAGTAATTCCGGTGATTTCAAATAATAAACTATCGTTGGAGAAGATTTTTAAAAGCAGCGGCAACCGTTGACGTCCAATATCATAAAAATCTTGCACATGTAGAGATAGATCATTGTGTTGCACCAGCGGCAGTGAGTATTAATTAAAGAAATAAAGCAGAATTTGATGCCAAACGAAATATGAAAAAAAAGTATTTCAAACAGAATATTTATTAATTTTGATTATTCTGCACTCTATGTGCTCATTTGGAATTTCTACAGCATATATAGGCAAGATTTTTGGTTTGATTATTTTGGATTCTCATACCGTTTTCCGGTAACCCTCTGATTTAAGCAATCGCCAAATCCGTTTGGATATTGTATCAAGCGCCAAGTTTTAACCAATTCTTTGTTTAGAACACAAAGCGTTGCATAATGTGTTCTTTGAGTTTAATTCTTTCTATTTAAAAGGGCTATAAGAAGCTCTTAAATGGTCTAAATTGTCAATGGAATGATTGCAATTAGCTAAATTGTATGGCCAGTGATTATCTAAATCATTTGGTTAAAAATTTTACCCTAAACATGTCTTAGAAGTTTCCAAAAAGAGCGATAACGAACAATTATGGCAGATTTTTCCTCAAAATGAGGGTCTTATTTTAATTAAACATTGAGAGCTGCGACAATAAAAAATAAAATTTAATATTTTCAAATTATGTTTAAGCCATAACATTAAAAAACTACTTTAAACATTAATTAACTTTAATCTTCAAACAGAGAATTGAAATTTTGAAGATTCCCATTGACGAAGCATTTTACCGGAAGTCGGTCGGTATAGCGGAAGTTTTACATTTCTCCAAATAAACAAAACAGAAAACTCGTCCATTATAATTTAATTTGTTACTAAAATATATTGATTTTACAATTATATGCACAAAAAATTATACGCCTAAGTTAAAATTTATATACGTAAAAAAGGTCTACGAGAAACACGTAAATTGTTACAAATTTAATTGTTCGTCGATTGTTACGTTTCTCCGAATATTTTGCCTTCTCTTGACAGTAAACCTATAGCGACCTATAAAAGATCATTTTCCAGGGGCAGTTTCACTGCATCGATGAAGTGACTGCTGATGCAAGCCTAAGAATTTAAGCCAAAATGCAGTGGCTTCAAAGTCAGATTTTTTGAACATGGATACTTCATTATTAATACTGACACTATGTGAAGAAACATAGCTTTAAGCTGGAATATAAGTGGGAGCATGCACATTACGGTTTTATGATTTTTATCGGAATTCCCAAGAATAGGAGTAAGTGACACATATGCTAATCAAGCCTGTTCTCCTCTAAATGGCTCTTCTAAATTTTGCCATTGGAGGATTGGTGGGTAGTTGACACTAGCTCATATTTTATTATTTACTGAATTAAAGACATGAAAATCTTTGAGTTATTGCATACAGGGCCGGATTTATTGGGTGCGGGGCCCAAATGGATTGGAATGTTTTTGAGTTAAGAAAAAGCCAGAGGAGTGTTCTCCGTCGAATTTCGCATATTCCAGCAGAATATGGCGCATTTTGTGAGTGTGTAGTGTAGCGCGTTTTGAGAATGAGTTGTGAAGAATACCGAATACACATTTTGGACATTCTCCTTTTGTCTGATCGAAACGTAAATTTGTAAAAATTTGTAATTTTTACAAATTTACGATTAATTGTAAAAACTATTAAATTGTAAATTTGTAATTTGTTGTTATACGGATCTAAAATTCTGATGATGAAACCGTAACCCAAATTTCATCCTTCTGGAAATTTTCGGTTTTGTCTTAACGTCTCCCCATGTACATGGACGGATAGACAGACAGACTTCCCGCTAACCGAGTTCGTTCAAAATTAAATAAAAAAATTTACAATTATTGCGTCATAGCCACATAAGAAGCTTCATCAATCTAGCTTGTTGAATTTCAGAGTTAGGGCGTGTTCAGATAAAGATAGGAAGACGTAATTCTAAAAATGGTGGTTTTTAGAATTCGGACTCAAGAAGGTATGAAGCATGGTGATTCATCTAAATCTAAAAGTCGGCTTTCTCGTCAATTACAATAGTTTCGTTTTGTACGCTTTGTATAAGAGAAAGTAAAAAAAAAGAAAGAAAGAAATAACAGAGCTCTCTTCAATATGTACCCTATGGTAATGCCGTCCAGCGCAAGTGATATGTTTGCCTCATCCAAGTTACGACGTTGAAGTGAAGAGAAACATTCTGAAGAGGGGTCGAATTTATAGCAATTGGTTCAATATGCTTAACGCATTAATCCCCAAGTCGCAATTTTAAATAATATTTTTTATACTAATATTATGTGGCGGGAAATAAACTGACAAATTACTACGTCTCGATTAGGGAAAGGAATTAGGAATTAACCCAAAAAATCCTATCAAAATCTAAAATTATGTGAAGTTTCCCCAAACAAAACATTCTTTCAATTGTATTTACTAATATATTTGTTAAACGGCATTAAATCAATAGATAAATAATTAAATACATTTACCATTTTCTTCTTAACATTGCAAAAAACTACTTTCGTTTCTGATTTAGAAAATGAAAAATCTACATTTTCAACCGAACACTTGATACGTAATGCCACTAACTGAATATAATAGAAAAAAATACTTAAAAATCCTTTTCTGCAAAATTTATGTCGAAAAAATAATTCATGCGAGTTAGTCTTTCATTTTTTTATGTGTCCCTAAAAATCGATTACGAATGGTTCATTAAGGATGTAAGGCCGACCGATTACATAATACGAATCTATGTGCCGTTTTGTTTCGTTTATCAAGGTAACTGAAATAACTAATGTTTTATAAATCATAGTTCTTATTCTACATTCCTTCAATGTTAATTTTGTTATATGTTCCCCATTAACTAGATGCTGTATAAGAAGATATTAATATAAAAAAAAACACGCTAAAGTAAGGATGGCTAGATACATGTAATGAGGATGATGGAGATGGAAGATTCACAGTATCAATGGATTACTTTTTACAGTGAAAGCATTTATCGGGTAACTATATCCGTATTTTTTTATATATTCAATGAGACACATATAGGTGTGTATTTTTTAAACTGTGTGCACAGGTATATTTTTTGGCATATCCATGTGTTAAAGTTGCATTACTGTCGTTAAATTATTAAAACTGTCGTAGATTAATTGGAAACGCTTTATGTAGGAACATGCGAGCTTGCACTACTGCTTAGCATTAATTGGTTTATCAGAAATTGAATAGTTAAGAAGTAAGAAAAAAGGGGCTAATTCGCGCGATTTTCAATCTTCGGAATCAGATGATATTATTTTCGATTTAAAAACAACTAACCTTCAATAAAGATTTGAATTTGGAAAATAAATCATAAAACGATATGTTTTAAAATTCCAATTTACTTCGAGATTTTTTAGAATATACATCCAAAACATTGTGCACTCGAAAACATACACAAAATAAGGCATTCATTTTTCTTAAGGTAGAAAGTAATATTTGCAAGCTTTTATAATTTAGAACGAAATAGCGCTTACTATAGAAAATGATTTATTTAATATTTTCTATTTAACATCTTTATTAATAAATTATTTGTCCTTCGAGAAACCATCTATTCAAAATTTGATAAACTCATGAATTTGCATCTCAGAAAAGAAAAATACACGTGATTTCATTATCTCTTGAAAGAATGTGTATCATTTCATTCTGTGACACTATTATTTGAAACTGAAATAATCTGGATCCTCTGAAATTAATAACATGTTAGTAGTAATCCATCTCATTTCCCTTCTCCTTTTCGTCTGAGTTGCATTTCACTCCTCAGTAAGCTTCTTACTCATGCGTTAATTGAGATTCAAGATCTCGTTTGATAAGAACGCCAATTCTGCTTTATCGCTGCTGTTTTGAATTCTCTCCTATGTTTAATGATAATATATGCTAATCTTTCATAAGCTTTATTTTTCTGTATCTCTTTCTGTTAAGTTGTAATAAATGCATCCGTTAAACTAATCTGCATTATTTACATACAAAGTTTTTCTTTACTTTAATTTGCAAATATATTTGGTGCATTCCAGCGTTTTATACAATTATACAATTTTTTCTGTTATCAATTTTGTTTTGTAACATTTTCTCTAATGCGTAAAAATGCATTTTGAATTCCATTAATACCATCATATTTTCCATTTATATTCTGCGTTTGAATTGTCGATTTCAGGGCATACTCCTAACAAATTTAATTGCCTTAAGCTATACTCACCGTTCAGCCCAATATCTATAATTTCTCCTCGAACTGTTTTTATATCTCATCTGTATAGAATTACAAATGAAGGCCGCTGTTAAATGCAATCACTGAAGTGTGTGTCGGAGAGAACGAAAGAAAGTAACCAAAATTCTATGAATACAAAAGTACATGAAAATCGTTACTCCAAGCATGTAACAGTAAAAGATAAAAGACAGATAGTTGAATGCAATGAATTCAAATTTATTTTTTCATTTACTATAACAGAAAGACAAAGCACCCTTATAAGAAGCGATGTATATTTTGACGAAAAAAAAATCTTATGGAAACAGTCATATTAAATTGACTCACAACGATAAAAAAATTTTAAAAAAATATTGGTTGGCAAAATATTCAAATAGAGAAAGGCAATGTCGAAAAGCATCACGAAATGGCTCAAATACTACGTAAGAGGAACAGTTCTTCCATTTAAGAATCCTATTTTCTAGAAAGGCGAGTCGATATTTTTTCCTGTTGAAGTAAAAAGAGCTTAAACGTAGATACCTCCATACCTTCCTAGGAGTCCGAAATATCCCAGAGCACCTCAACCATAACCAAGACCAGAATATCCATAACCCAGACCGTATCGGTTATATCCGAGACCATATCCATTTACTCCGTAGTCATATCCATGAACGGGATCACCATAGGTAGAAACTGGAGACACTCCACGTGCGAGAAGACCCTCGGAGACAACACGAGCAGCGACTGGGGTGTTATGGACCACCTCTGGTTCATTGGTGTGGACACGAGCCCCGAGTCCGGCGTGATCAGAAACGTAATGCACTTACTTACTTGCCTTCCGATTCCCCTGGCATCCAAGTAACAATAGCGACCTGCAAAGTCCCCAGCGTGGTCTCGAATTTCTTCAGCGTGCTGGTGACGATGGGGATCTCTGATGTAGTATCCGACATGGAAAGGACGTGCATGATAATGGGTCTATAAATAATATCACAGTAAAGTAGAGAATTCACTGTTGAATTAAATTAACAAGAACAGTAGATCTTTCAAAAAAAATAAATCTAAAAAGATGAAAATTTAAACTTATTATTCGATAAAGTTAGAATGCTTTTTGGAAAAGTTGCTGCCCATATTATTGAGATGTTATTATTTTTATTGCCATCTGATACTGTAGGACATATTTAGTGATATTTTAACTCTTCCACTGAATGCTTATAAGAACTGTTCTTAAAATAGTAATATAAATTATTATGTATAAGGTAACACTTCATGGAGAAATAAGCATCCTGAAGTGTTTCTAATAAATGAAAATTCGTAACAAAACTATTTATTTATTTTTCAAAATATGTATTTGTTCTCGAGTCTCATTTTCGAGAAATAATATTTCAACGAAACAAAAATCTTTAAATACTATTTAATTTTCTAAAAAATAACAATTTGTTCTCCAAAAGCGTTGTGATAAATTTGGAATTGGTGTAAATTCTATAGGAAAATTTTATAAATTTAAATGATTAAGTATAGTAAAAGCTATAAACAATTCTAGAATGTTTATATGTATCTGAAATTATACATTTGAAAATCATCTGTCATAACATGTTTCTTTTACTAAAAAAATAATTTAAAATTCTGATATTCAAAACTAAATGGAGCAATATAAAGCACAAGTATAGCAGATCAAAATCATGTTTATGGAATATATCTTATGCTTTTTACACAATTTTCATTTTTTCATTTTTTTTTTTTTCAAATTTTACTTTATAATAATTTAAAGAATTAAACTGAAATATTTTGAAGAATTTGTAAGAAAATTATAATCCTTAAAATTCTTTTACTGAGTGAAAATTTTTTTAAATATTCTTCTCGATTATTTGACACCAAAAGAATAGAGCAATCAATTATTTGATTCTCTTACTGATTTTTCATAATGCTTATCTGCTATTCTTTTAATTATATGGAAGTAATTTTATTTATTTATTTTTCTTATTTTATTTCTTTATGTATTTTATTAATTAATTTATTTTTGATACAGGGAGTCATACATCGTAATGAAACTGACCATCGGCGAAAGCAAAGCATGCTAATAACACGAGAGGAAACATCTGAAAAAATTAAGCAAATTATAATGGTATTATTATTGCTTAATATAATATATATTATAATAATATATTATATTTATAACAAGTTCCTATAATGCGTTTAGAAAGTGAAAATTGAAATGATTTTGAATATTACTTAAAAAATGGTTGCTTAAAATTATTAAAAACCACGAACATTTCGAGCGTGAAGCAACTATTTCTCTATGAAATTTTTCAAAATGAAGCATCTAGAAATTTTTTTAAGTCAATTTATAACAGTGCATATAAGTAGTTATTATTGAAAACTGATATACAGAAAAATCCAAATAAATTTATGTGACCGAAAAAGACGAAAAGTGTGTAGTGGAAATACCGAATCAATGGAATGAAAATCGATTTTAACCTTTGTTTTGAATCTGTGGGGTAAATATTTCTCTTTATTTCAAAAATTTGGTGACCTACTACAAATTTGCAAACATAAAATCTACAGTAACGGGTAAACAGATTTGCGAAGAATTGGTTAAAAACGATCTTCGATTTTATATTGAAAAAATAAATAAACGCCTTTAGGAGTTTCAATAAAAAATTCAAAGAAGTGTGTTAGCTGTAATGCAAAGTCATCATCGCCATAACAGCAATATTTTTTTATTCTGGAAAGTTCCTTTTTATGCGGAAATTCGAAGTGACATCCCAAGTCTTTCCTGAAGTGCATATTCAAGGTCGTTTTGTACTATTATTCCACGCTCATTTTATAAATCAACTAGCTGTTACTCGCGACTTTGTGCGCGAAGAATTTGGATTATTATTTTTTTTTAATTCACGAATGTAAATGTTTCGTTACATGTTGAAACGGGAAATTAAAAGTTTTGACGGTTGATAATACATAATTGGATGACTAACAGGAATGTCTGCTGATACAGTTAGGTAATTTGTTTATCTATACACTTTTGTATACGACGTTTTTTTGTTTTCCATTTTCTGCATGGATGTAGAGTTTTTGTGGGCTGGACACACGTGAACATTCCACATATAGTTGCCCATGCGAAAAATATGGTTTTTCCAAGCGTACGCCTGCTCCTTTGAGTGTCTGGCCCTGAGCCTGGAATATGTTAATTTTAAAGGGGAATGTTACCTTTTGAACTGGGATTGTAAATTCTACGGTATTATCGGAATGCGTGGAATTAAAAAAACTCTCTCCTCTCGCTATGCCAGTCATAACAGTAGCTGGCACGACGTTTTCACTTATGGTATGTAATTTGTAATCGAGCGCCATTGCGCAGTCTCGGTACTATTGGGAGCAGGTGAAGCGAATGCCCCCTGGTCAATGCGACAGATTTGGCGAATTTGGCGACAAAATGACGGTTCTTGAATATGCGGGAATCGAGGTCCTATCTTTCATAGGAGTCCAAATCCGGATTTCTCCAGAGATTTCCATTTTCGGGAAGTCTATAAATACCCGGAGTTACTGAGACTAGTGAACGTTTTTGAATGTCTTTGAATCTCTTTGGAGTTTTGTTCGCATTGCACGTTTGTCAACTCTTAGACCCTGTCTCTGATATCACTGCTATTGCTTGTGAATTGCCGTTTGCTTGTTTTGCTAATCTGTGCTGTTCTTTTCGTGATACCTGTGCTTCGAGTTTCTGGATTATTCGTTAAATGAAGCATCATTTTCAGGTATCCAGCTTGTTGAACTGTTTTTACTATACACTCATGGGACGTTTTTCGCAACAGCATCAAAGCAAAGTGTATTATCCAGATATGCCGTTATCCCGACAGAGACGAAATCCAGAATGTACAAAATCCAACACTATCGAAATCCCTACAAATCAATTTCTGAATCCAAATGCTCAATTTGGCTTAATTGATATCCATTTTTAGCTTATTATCATTAATTAATTATTTTAATCATGAAATAATAAAAAAAATTCGTCGATAATTGACCTGATATGGAATATATTCGTAGTTTCGGGCACAATGTGTGTCCGGGGAAATTGCAAGACTTAGTGAAGGACATAGTCTTACTAGCTTCTGGCTTATTTTCAAAGGATACATGCTTTCCAGGACGAGTATAGATATAAGATTTCTGGAAGAAAGTGGATGACCTTTACCTCCGATATTCACTGTTAGGCATCTTAAAGTACATAAAATCCTCAAGCACATTATGACAAATTTGGTTTTTGCCTTCAGGCTCTACGGAGAAGTTCTGACTGTCACCAATATGGACTGGAAAGTGAATGATAAATCCCGAATTATTTATCATTCACCTACAATCGCATAATACAAACATGGTACGAAATTAGCAGTAGAATTTCGACGTTTCGCTTTTAGAATGGCTATATATTAATGAATTATCTCCAGTTCTGTGAATGCCGTATAACTTTGTTTATAGTACGCGTCCTTCAAAAAGAGCATTGGAGGGAGAAATCGCTCAGACTTATCGCTACTGACACAATGGCCAATCTCTACATTTTCTATTTCCGCCCGGGGAATCCAATTTAGCAACGAGATTATAAAGATTCCATATAAAGATTGAAATGCTAAAAAAACCGATGAACTGCACTCTTACATAACAGGTTGTTACGGATGAATAGTTTAAGAGAAATACTAACATTATTCATGCATGGATTAAACATATCGAATTGAACTAGCTGCATTCCTTGATCAGTGGTCTCGCTTCTGAATTCAGATGCCCATTCCATAAATTTTTTGGGGTATAAATTCTTAACGAAGGAATATAGAAGTATTCCAATGACTCACGACTTCCGATTTCGATATAATTAACACAAATGGCATTCACAATGGCCTTACTCAAACATATTAACAACCTGCAAACAGCTGTATAATATATTAATCGAAGCTAAGACTACCAGTTAAAGAATAGTGGATAAATTCCTAAGAGACAAAATGACAAAGCGATCAAAACTAATGCAGCTGTTATTCCTTTTTTCCATTTCTAATCGTACTATAAATCTTTACGATCAAATAAGACCCTTTAATAGGGGTGATTGCGTAATGATTGCCTGAAGCGTTGGAGTCATCATGACTCCCATTTTTCCCGAAACGATGTGACTAGAATAAAGTCCCGTTTTTATGCTGCTGAAGGGTTTTTGAAAGGCAAAGTTAGTTATTTCACGGCATGTCTTGGATAATTTCACAGCACGGGTCAGATGGAGAATATGCCTCTTAAACCAGCACCCTCTTCAAACACCCTCTTTCCCAACTTGCTATCATGCCATATTTTCAAATCATAACCTTTTATTTACAATGTTCAATATAGTTGCATAATTGAAAGCAGAGTTGACATAGCGGAAAGATGGATCTTTAGCGTATAGAGCTCTCGATGCATACGCTGCTTTAGGCAATATTTACGTTCTTAAATTGATAGATAATTTTAACTAATTGATATGGGATGGGCGATTAGTTTAAAATTTATCTGACAAATACAAAATATTGGACCTGGAATATGAACTTTTCCAAGAAATATTTATTTTCAACAGAGTATACTGACTATGTAAATTCAGTCTTTTCCAAATTTTTTCTGTGCTTTCCATCTTCATCTCACAGATAAGTAATTGTAAACAAGGTTAGGAAGTCGTCAACTTTCAGAACTGCTGTTCATAGCTTTTGAAAATTCCTCGCTGTATACCTGCCTAGAAGTATGACAGTAAAACTTTGAGTATAAAAACTTTTATGTTAGCAGTTTCATCCTTTATGATTGTATATCATTTTTCCTCATAACATCAATGATAAAGAAAATTAAATAAAAGACAATATTTGAAGTCTATGATAAATGCGTGTTTTATTTAGTGTAAAAACAGCTCATTTCATCTTGTAGGTGCTTGTATATTGTAAGATGAAATTTGTGATGTTACTCATGTAAGAGGAATCGCAGTGAAAATAATTTTTTGGATTCGTCTAATTTTTTTTTCGAAAATGTTTCTAATGAAGAAAATCGAAGTGAAATCTCTTCGTAAATCATTCAAACATTAACTTTGCTCTACAATTTAGTTGCGTTATCAAAGTGGTGTTATGCATTTTCATGAAAATATATTCGTATACATCTTTGTTTATTCAGGATTAACAATCTTATTCTTGTATATTTATTTTCAAATATTTTAACAATTACAATTGCAGGCATAAAAATTAAATATCATAATGCAGCATTCCTAGTAAAAAGAAAACGTGGAATTTTATAAATATTAGAAGTTACGATAGCTAAGTAATTGTTCACGTTGAATTGCAGTGAAGCGCACATTTACCATATATTTGTGATCTTATCAGTTGCCTTGATCCATAGGTCAAGAAGCCTTTTTGAAGATCTATAAGCATTACTGATATTTTTCACTGCACAAATAATGTTAAATTTAAACAGAAAATGTTACACAAACTTGCTCAAAAAATAAGATGAATATTTTATGAAGTGCAGATTCCTCAAATGAAGCATTTAATCACATAACACGGGTAGCATTTTTAAAATCGTCCATGACTATTCAATCGAACTACACTCCTGCTCAAAAAATGAGCAACACAGGCAAATCTCTAAATAAAACAAAAATTATTTAATGCATATGCGTGAAAGTTGTACACGAGGTAGGTGTGGCATTACTAGACCATATATCAAACAATAAAGCAAAGACAAACAAAAACACAAACACATGTATTACGGACGTCACGGCGCGACATCCCTAATAGGCAGGCATAATGTGCAATGGGGACCACACGCTAATAACGGGTATGATACCCTTTAGCTGAAATTCATGCTTGACAACGGCGAGGCAAGATAGCAATAGTGTCATTGATCGCTTGTTGTGGCAGTAATGCCCATTCCTGTAGTAAGGCTTGTAGGAGCTCGTGGAGGGTGCCTGGTGGCACACTGCGACCTGCAATTCTTCCCAAAATGACCCACACATGCTATATGGGATTCAAGTCCTGTGATCTAGCAGGTAATGCCATCTGTGGAATGGCTTCACTCTCTAGCTAACTCCGCACCAATCGTACTCTATGCGGGCGGGCGTTATCGCCCCTAAATATCGCGTCGGTACTCATTACAGCGATAAAAGGCGGCACAAGATGGTGTAGAATTTCGTCGCGATATTGGACAGCTGTGACGGAAACCCCCAGCGAACACGTAGAGGTCGGTTCGACCGTTCCTTCATGTCCCTGCCCAGACAAGTAACACGCCGCCACTGTAATGGTCAATTTCGAAGGTGTTTGACACCCGATAGCGTGTCTCTGGCTCTCTCCATATCATTGCCCTTCGGGATTCGTTCTTAATGTTAAATCGAGACTCATCCGTAAAGAGTACGTGACCCCACTGATCTGATGTCGAACTTCGATGTTCACGGGAACAATGCAACCGCACTCTGAAGTGCGTTGGGGACAAAGTCGCACAAACAACAGGTCGTCGTGCGAACAGTCCTCCTTCATACAGTCTGTGCGACGCGGTTTGGCGGGATAAGGGCCTTCCTGCAGCAGCAGAGAGCTGCGCGCCATCTGTCTCTCTGTTTGTGTCTTCCGGCGTCGGGTACATTGCAACAGGTAGCTGTCGTCTGCCGTTGTGGCGATTCTCCGGCGTCCAAACCCACGTCTTCTACTGGCGATTTGCTCCCTTTCGGTAATGGTTCCACAGCCTATGAATGACACTACGATGCACATTCAACTTTCTGGAAACATCAGATTGCCTTCTCATCAGCTTTCAACATACCGACAGCCCTCCAACTCATCTCATCGTGAAAATGTTTTCTTCTACACATGCTTTCCGCTTTGGCTATCTCGAATTCCGCGTAACTATCGCTGCTTGCGAACTGAAGCATAGGTCCGGCAAGGCCCTTTTTAAGACGTATCGGTGTAACCGCCGGATTGGTTTTATGCTAATTTTGGTTGCCTTTTTGCATTCGGCGATGCAACCTCTACCTCTTATGTAAATTGTGTATTAATGCACCGTTTTGCGTGTGTACCGCGTATCTTTGTGTTTGTTACTTATTTTTTGAGCAGGAGAGTAGTTTTAAAAAAATCGAATAAGATATCTTCTAAAAGCAGTAAATGATATGTGCATTTCTGTACTTATTCCCATCCATTTCAGACACAAATATCAACTTCAATATTTGGTGCTTAGTGATCCATCACAAACTATTTTAAAATAGTCTTTAATATGGCAGTTTTAGTTATATTTTATTCTCCGCAATCTTTGAAAATAGTACTGCAAGCTGTAAAATTGCAGAACTCCTAGCAATCTGATTTCGGTTTCTTAGCACCATGGTGGAGATATTGACTGTCCAACATATTTAAGGCGGTGTAACTTTTAATCGACATCGTTTGAGGTACGTTCACTGAAAGAACTTGAATTTCCTTTTTTGTGAGAATAAAATCTACGTTTTAATCTCTTCATGTACTTGAAGAGCATTGGCATATTCTAAAATCTTTATTTTTTATTTGCTATGATCTTTTTCAAAATTGCGTCTCTGTAACATCTGCTACCAGATTATTCTTACTGTTTTACTTGGGTTAAGCTTCTTCCAAATTTCCAGTGTGCCCGACACTTGAACCGCCAACATTCTAAAAGAAATAAATTACTTCAAAAGCTTGGTCACTCTGCTCATTCGAAATATCTAGGTAGAAATCGATTTGATGCAAAATTTAAACTGAATTCTGAAATATTTTTAGCCAGTTGACCAGTTCTGCTGAAGCTGAACTAGTGTTCTCGGTGTTTATTAATACATTGTCGAGAGGACTAATAGCATAAAAGAATTAATATTTGGTTAAGTGCAAAATGAGTATATTAATGAACTATTCGGGGTTGCGTTTTTTTCTTCCCAAGGAACTTGGGCATTAAGAACTCTTTGCCATTAGTTTAACTCCCTGCTTTCCGAGGATGTAAAGCTATGAGCACTGTTCTTTGAGTATAGTCTGAGTTTTCAGATAACTTCCTTCAAACTTTAAAATTATTGTATTAAAAAACATGAATTTTCTCAATTTTCTTTTCTGGATTTATCCGCATATGCATCTGAACGACTCAATTTAAAAGATCCTTATAGAGTTTCAAAGAATCGAAAGTAATTGTAAAAAAAATAATAACTTGCTCTAAGGTAGAAATGTTTATTAAAGAGACTGTATCAACTCATAAAATTATCCTGCCAAATTTTATTGCACAAATTTAATTGTATGATTGTAGTTTTAATAACGAAAAATGCTTTTAAAATCTTAAGACGAAATGGCTACTTGTGTTCCAAAGTATTCACGTGATCTCCCACCAGCTTCATCCCTATAGAGAAGTTGAACCCTACCATGCCCATCCCGTTGGCGTAGTTGCTTTTCCAACAAGATTAAATGCAGGTTCGTTTTTTAGAAGATTATGGTGCTGTTCTTAGAAACGCAGCATCTTTTCTTGGAGGAACTGCTAGAGAACATGACAGCATCAATGCAAATGTGGCCTTTTTCTTTATCTTTAAGTTAATGATATGATCTCTTAAATTAGGTTCACTTAACAATTTTAAAAGGTGGATTGTGCTGTTTTAGAGATAAGTCTCAATTAGGATAGGTATTATGCAAGAGTTAATCAAGTTTTGTGTAAAAATGCTTCAAAATCTTTTGTAAATAAAATTGTTATTTAATGTAGTTGTTGCGCTGTTTATTCTTTGAAGTGAACATTGTACTAATTGTGAATATCAGTATTGCAATTTCTGAGGCTGCAGGATGTCGCATCAGAGAATTAACATGACAGTCAGGGTATTCAAAACTAGTAATAAGTCAGTCTATATATTTCAGTCAGCATCATTGATTTTTCTAGGTGAATGTAGACAACACATAAAATACTTGAAAATTCAACGAGCTAATCTCTATTGCACCATCGAGCCATCTCTACATGTAAAATAGAAATTTTTAGAATCGATTTTAGGAGATAAATGCTTGATTTAATAACTAAAGTAAAAATACTTAGCAATTTCTGTAAGAAAGTAATGTTTCTTCTAAAGACAATTAAGCTAAATGATCGATTTCAAACAGGAACGATATTATCTCTATTCAGTAAGACACTGGATTGTTAATTTATATTCAGAATAAGATTTTTCTGATAAATGTATGTAATTACGCCGAATATCATCCAAGCAACTGCAGTTACTGCTCAGCAAAAGATATAAATAAATATATTTTCTAGGGAGTCTTACTGTTAAATAAATGGTCCTCAATCTTTGGGTATTAAATTTAAAAACAAACCGTTGAGTGACGAAATCTAATGAACAGCTTTCTAAACAAAAAGGAACGGTTTGTAATCTTTGTTTTGCGTAGTTTCCTAATGATTTTTTTCTATCGATCTGCTTTTCTCGAAGGATTCAAAAGAATTCTGTTTCACAAAATAATTAAATTACTAAACGTAGAAAATCTGATTGCTTAGTCCATCAAAAAGCCCTGATATACTTATAATTCTGCATTAATGATATTAATCTTCTAATCACTATTTTCAATTGTATATTGCTAAAATTCATTTGCCTGTTAGGGTTAAAAATGCATGTACAAAAATACAGGGTGTGACCGAGAAGTAGAGTGAATTACCCTTCAAATCGAAAAAGGCAACAATTCGATTCTCAGCGACACTTTCTTCGGTTTCCTTAATATTTAGTAAAGAGTAGTGCATGGTTTCGTGCACCTGTGAAATTTATTATCGACTTATCTTATGAATTTGTGGCGTGTCATTGAGCAGAGAATCAATTTGAAATTCTTGTAAAAATTAGGTAAATCAGCTGGCGATAGTCATGCAATGATGAAGCAGGTATATGCAGATGACATCGAGACCTTGAAGGCTGTTGCACGTTGTTTAAAAAGTTAAAAGACTAAACGCCAGAGTATGTAGTGTAGCTGGCCCAATCACCCAAGAAGGAAAAGTATTTCGTTTTGAAAAGTCAAGGGTAAATACACTCCTGATAACCATTTTTTACTGTCACGGCATAATCCACAAGGAGTTTCTTCTTACAGGTCAAAGTGTTTACGGTAACTTTTACTGTGAGGTGCTAAAACGACTCTTGGCACGTATTCGTCGTAAATAATATCTGAAGCAAACTGGCTCTTGGTTTCTCTTGCACGGCAGTATAGCGCTACGCTTGTGAGGCGGTTTCTGGCTCAACATTGGGTTACAGAACTGTCGCAACCACCGTGTTCCCCAGACCTGTCACCTCTGGACATTTTACTGTTTCATAAACTTCAAGTGGCTCTAAAAGTTCAAAGATTTACAGACATATCGCACATTCAATCTGCTGTGACTCGGAATATGAAAACAGTGTGGACAGTGTAGGAATTGTCAAGAACTTTAGACGTTTCGTGCACACTTCGTCACAGGTGCATAGTGTACGAAGGGGACTATTTTGAAGGTTTTCAAACAGTAAACATATGAGCCCTACTCAATGCAAGACTTATTTCATCATTCAACCTACTTATCGGTCATACCTAGTATTAAAATAATGAAGGAAATTTTCATGAGTGTAACTTAATTAGAAATTCTAAAAGAGGCTCTCCTGTAAAAAACAGCTTCCAAGAATATTCCTTCAGAAAATTATTAAAAAGTGTATCGTTTCTTGGAAAGTGTCCATTCAAAGTTCATTGAGCTTTTCAAAATAAAGAGGTCTCTTAATGAAGAAAAATTCAGAAAGCCTCATTAGAACTTCTTGGAGAGTGGAAGAAAGTTTATAAAAAGGTTTCATTCCATTCACCGGTTATTTATTTTCAAAGAAAAAGTAATAGAGATCGAAAGTTGACGTTTATTTGAATACGATTCAATAAATTTAAGCTTTGGGAAAAAGATAAATTCGTAAAAACCTTCATAGTTTTCTGAGATTAAAATTGTCTTTCATATAAATGAAACATAATAAAAATTAAACTAAATAGAAATGTTTCATACGTCTACGACTCTCAATTTCTTTTCAACAATTTTCTAAACCCTTTTTGAATAATAATGAAAAATAATTTTAGTTAAATATGTCAATCAGTCTCAAAACTTTTTATTCATAAATTTCTTTTCATACAACAGAGTTTTGCTTGCTTCGTAAGGGACCAAATGTCCTCTAGCAGATATGGTGCGGAAGTTAGGAGAGAGCGTGCCAGTTCAGGTGCCGTTCTCTTCATCTGACAGAAGTTCAAAATTTCGAGGTCCATTCCAAAATATCCCTCGTGTTGCTTCAAACCTGGACGTTAATATAACTAAACTATTTTTGGGATAATATTTTAATTGAATATGTTATTTGGAGTCTTCTAGCATATATTACACTCGTTTCCAAAAGTTAAGCATAATTCTTAGAATGGGAAAAATTTGGAATTACTATGAATTGAATGGTTCGCAATTAGTTGTGGAGATTCGTGGGACATACAATAATCGAAGCTCGCATTTTAATTTGAAAATCTCGCCAAGAGGGCATTTAAAGAGGCGAACAGAGAGTGACGAAGACGAAAAGTGATTTCGACTCATCCCATTTTCACAAAAAGCTGACAATGAGTTGAAACTTCAATCAATGGTTTTGTTTGATGTCCATAATATTTATATGAATTTTCACAAGAATAGCGTGAATATTCGGGAAGATATAAAAATATGATATCTCAAATTCTTCCGAAAGTATTTTTGCTTATAACACACAGATTTCAACCAAATTACACGAAGCATACAGAATATGTGACTATACATTAGAAAGCACTGTATATAAATGTGAAGTAAATACCTTGAATATTTGAGGAAATAAGAGTATTTGTAGTAAATAATTTTTAACTGCGCATGTGCGAAGCGTAGCTTATTTTTTCTTTCTTCACTTAAGAGCCAGATATAAAGTGCAACTAATATAAAAATTCCAGAGTTCAATACCGTTAATATTCAGAAAGATATTGGCATTGTAAGAGCTGAATTGATTTTGTTCCCTAAGAGAAACAAAATGATGAGTGTTCATATACAGCCTCATATGTTTTAAACTTGAATCTTCGAACAGTAATATTGAATTGTATGACAGTTGAATATATTGAAAGCTTATGTATACTTATAAATTAAATAATTTAAATTACATTTCGATGATAACTATTCGAAAATTCAAGTTTAAAACATATGAGATTGTGCATGAATACTCATTTTGTTTCTCTTGGGGAACAAAATCAATTCAGCTCTTACAATGCCAATATCCTTCTGAATATTAACGGTATTGAACTGGAATTTTTATTAGTTGCACTGTATATCTCTCAAGAGCGTGGATTCTTTTAAAATTATGTTCAAGCAGTAACTGCCCGTTATTTTATTATTTATTACTTAATTGATTTTAAGTTTAAGAAAAATGCAGACGCCGCCAAAATTTTGGCTATTATAATATTTTATAGAAAAGAAATTTTTACGTTAAAATATGAGACATGAAAATATTTTAATCTGGAGCAATGACGGGTATATTAGCTAGTTTTGAACACAAATTGATTATAATTTCCCTGCTAACAAAATTTAAAGTATCTTCAAAGTGAAATCTGAAATGAAGAATACTTTAACTAAATTTCTTTTAACAAAATGTAATTGAATAATTTACACATGTTTGCATAATGTCAGTTTTATTTTATTAATATAACAAATACAAGTATACAGAAAAGTATATTTTTTTACAAATGTGGTTTGAAACGTATGAATCTTAATGTAGAAGTGATCAAGAAGGTTGACCAAGAATTTATTTTTTAATGTTTCCGCGAAATTCTTAAAGCATTAAGAACGAGAAAGAGTAAAATAATGGAGAGATTGAAATTTGGTATAATATCAAGCATCAGATTTCTTCGTGAGATAGGCAAATTGGATTTGCTAAAAAGGCTTAAGCGTAGATACCTCCGTAACTACCCAAGAGCCCAGTGTATCCCAGAGCACCTCCATAGCCATATCCAAGGCCGGAATATCCATAACCAAGACCGGGATATCCATAATCAAGACCATATCCGTTATATCCGAGACCATATCCATTCACTCCATAGCCATAACCGAGAACAGAATCATAGGCAGGAACTACAGCAACGCCACGTGCGGCAACACTGTCAGTGGCGATTCGAGCAGCTACGGCAGGGGTGTTGTGGACGACTGCTGGTTCGTTGGTGTGGACACGAGCCCTGAGTCCGGCGTGGTCAGCGACGTAGTTCACCTGTCTTCCGATTCCTCTGGCGTCCAAATAACCATATCGGCCTGCGACGGCTCCACCGTGATCTCGGGTCACTTCAGCATGTTGATGACGGTGGGGTTCTCTGATGTAGTAGCCAGCTTGGTAAGGACGAGCATGATAATGACCCTGGAAGTATCATAAAGATTATTTAGATACAACAGTTTCTTAAAATATACATGAGTTTGGAACTTGAAAATTAAATAATGGATTTGAACAAATTTATTTAGTTTCTCATGTTTAAAGAAAACTTCATATTGTTTAAAAGAAAAATAATTTTTCAACTTTAGAGTAAAAATAAAAACATATGTATATCAATGCTAATAGTAATTATTCATCATAATTAATTATGTCTTATTTCCCAAATATGAATAGGATTTTAGAGGCTCTCTTAATAATTTTTTGTGCATGTTTTTATCATGTGAACATTTTATAAAAATAAAGACATTTATTTTTTCAAATAAATGTTTTTATTTTTTTATTTTGTTCCCTTTCAAAGCTTTTCGTTGGAAATCGTGAATACGCGTTAGTCCTCGGCTGAAGGACAATTTGCGCTTATATTCTGTAGTCATTGGAAAGAATGAGGAAAGCTCCTTCAATTCCGTACTATTTCGTTGAGTGTTTGGAATAGCTTTCCGCTAAAATTCATAAATTTTGCTGTGATAAACGTAGGATATTTTTATGCTTTTTTATCCTTAGAAAAATACAAATAAAATCGTAACTTTCGTACGTAATCGTATATATTATTTTAATTACAATGTAATTATATGTTTTCATTAAAAATTCTTTAGGATTAGGATTAATTCTGTTTTAGGAATGGAAACATTAGTTCTATCCCGGTAATTCAGATAAACGTAATATTTTTTTACATAATTAAAAATTTCCTTAAACCAGTCATTTCTGCTTCTGAATTGTAAGTAAAAAACCAATGTATCAAAATATTTATTCATAGTCGATTAAATTCAAAAACTGATTTAAGTCGATTCATTTGGTGGAATTGTAACCCGAGATACATAATTTTGAAAAAACTTACTTCTTCATTATTGTTACATTCCCATTAACAATAATTCTATCTGTTTTGAAGCAATTTGTTATTTAAATAAACAAATATCCCGAAAGAAATGTCATTTTAATTTTTTTCTCAAATACACATAAAATACTTACATCGTAATAGAACTGACCATGGACGTGAGTGAGAGCAATGCAAGCTAAAACTGCTAGGATAAACATCTGGAAGAAATTAATTACATAATGATTTAAATCAGTGACAATCATTTAAAAGAAAGTTGCAAATATTCATTTTCAAGAATGACGAAATTCATCGTTATGGTTTTCAAGTAATCAAAGAAGCAATGAAACCAGTAATTTGTCGTGCTAAATGTTACTGCAATAAAACTAAGATGATGCAAATTACATCATTTAAATAAATGATAAATTCAGTATTTTAAGATTATTTCTGAATGTCATGTGTATAATATAGAAAAAAAACAAAATGCTTCGAATAATGCCATAATTTTAGGTAAAAAGTGCTATTTTTCGGTGTTAATGAAACAGAATCTAAAGATTCATGAGAAAAATTTAAACTCATAATGTATATTTGAGTAATTAGAGAAACATTTGTGTAAAAATATGCAATAAATATTGTTTAAAATATGCTTAGAATATATTGCATATTATTTTTACTACACTTTTGTCTAATGAATTTGGAAAACACTGATCCCTATTTAGTGGTTAAAATGGTGGTGGTGCGTTTTATTCTGTTTACTGCATAAAGAAACAACGTTTATGATGAAAATAATTTAACCAAAAATGAGAATTTTCAAGATATATGGAAACTTACCTTCAAATGTGCTTCTATTTTCTTACTAAAGACAGACTGCTTTGTTGTAGAAACTGTGCAGTTTCGTGGTTTCTGTATGTCTTTTTATACTCATAATTTGTCCCTCATTATTCAAAAATGCTTATGATGTAATAAAACCCTGAAACAATTTTAGATACGAATCTAGTTTTTAAATCAGATACATAGACAAAGAAAGAAAACTTTCTGATCGATATCTCTCAACATGGACGAATGATCTTCAGAAAATCATCAATATCATAATTATTTAAGATTTTCAATTGTTAAATACGGTTTTGGATGGTTTGAACGAAGAGAGAGAAATACTTCCACATATTAGTAGATTAATGCAAGTCAAAACTAAAACAAATATTCTATTCTATTTACTGAAATATTTGAAGCATATAATCAGGCATTTATATCCTTTCCGGATATATATTTTACATTTCTGTAATGCTGTCTTTTAGACAATATCAAGTAATTTCTGTTCCTTTGAAATAAAAGAAAACTTACTCACTTTGTTACTGGAGTACTGACCACACCTTTCTATTTTCTCAGAAAAGTCTATATTCATTTTAATGACCTTGTTTTTATAATTTTCTTCATTTAAAATGTTCTACATAACTAAAAATTGTAAGTGCTGACAAGCAGTATTTCTTTACTGAATGTTAATAGAGAATTCATTGAAAGTACAATCCTCGTAATCGGAACATAATTAAATTAGACGAAAAAACGACTTTAATGCTTGATTCTATCCATAAATGAATACCACTTTGAGCCAATATTCTGACATTGAAAAGAATTATTCTCAGAAAAGAAACCCAACAGTATTGAGACTTATGTCAATGAAATACCGTCATATACTCATAATTCATGCTCATAAAGTCTTCGTATTCTTGTTTTTAATTACCCTAGAATGATTAATGTGCAACGTTCATTTTTTCAGACCAATTTAAAACTAATCTCGACTAATAATAAAGGATAATGTTTGTCCATGTGTGGTGATGGTTAGTATTAAAATACTGTAAACACTGTTCTTTTGAATTGAAAGTAAACTATTGTTATGTTTGTGGGAATATAAAATAAAAAAAATTATCAAAATGCCGTTCTCATTTTTTGCAGACATTACCTGTTACATTTACATCTGTCCTATGACATTCACTTATTACGTGAAACGATTTTATAATATCACATTAATAAATCAATGAATTCTTCAGTGGATTTTATTTCCCCCACTATTTCAACCAAAGAATATGATTCACTTTGGAGGATAAAACACAATGAAGATTATGTAAATAAAGCATTAAATATCACAGAATTAACATCTTGTCAGCCGTCTATATTGACTTCAAGGGGGCATACGATTCTGTCTGGAGAGAAACTCTCTACCAGAAGCTTCTGAGTTTTGGCATCACATCAAATTTATTTAATATAATCGGGTCTTTTATAAGTCAAAGGACCTGCAGGGATAAATTTGGCGATTTCTTCTCCAAATCTTTTAATCTACAAACCGGACTCTCACATTGAGCAGTTTATAGCTGCAATTTGTTCAATATTTATATTAATGATCTTGTTTTAACTCTTAAATCAATATCTGGTGTTAAATGTGTACTATTTGCAGATGATGTGGTAAAATGGGCCCAAGCACCGAAACGCTATGCAAAAAACCGTATTTAAATACGATTAAACAAGGCTCTGCGGGTCCTGTCGGATTGGAGTGATGAAAATACCATGACTGTTAATTAAGAAAAGTCAGCTTCACAGACCTTTCCTCTAACCGGTGAAACTTTCCACCCAGAGCTACAGTACCAAAATACTTCGATTGCTAATACGGACAGTTTCACCTACCTGGGCACTCCCAGGCAGATGAAACTGTCCGTATAAAACCTTCGATAATAAATTAAGTTGGAAGCTCCATGCTCAGCGGCTCTCGGAGCATGTCACAAATAGACTGAGTATCCTCAAGCGTTTGGCAGGATGCATGTGGAGATGTGCCCGATCTGCAATTAACACCACATTTAATACCTTTATACTGCCTTTAATGACGTATTGCTGTGAAGCTATCATCACAGCCTCACAACTGGTGGTTAACAAACTCGAAGTACTGCAAAACAAAGCTCTCTGCTTGATCACGGGTGCGGTGAAGTCCACGCCAATCGATCCGATGTTACTACGGTCAGGAAATAAACCTTTCCAAGATATTATGAAAGAGAAGGCTTTGGCTCTCTATGAAAAACTACTGAGAATAGAGGATACCTACTGGAGGGAATATATAATCAAGCCTAGACAACATAAAACTCAGAATGGTTTTATCCAGAAAATCCTGGACATTAGGAAACAACTTGCTATTCCAGATGATATACAACCTCTGTTGAAACCTGGAAACCCTTTGTAGGTGATTAATGTCGATGTAAAGTTGGATCTAGTGGAAACCATTCATAGAAAAAGAGATGTTGCACCAAGTATCCTGTGAAGTCTTGCCCTGGAGACCATTGCGGCCAGATATTCAGCTACTGATTGGCTGCATATTTTTACGGGTGGTTCTCAGTTTGACTGCCACTTAATGTAGGGGCTGGTGTCTTTTCGGACCTGTTTTCTTTTTAATCCCCTGCGGGCTTTATCGGTACCGCCTTTGATGGTGAAGTGGTGGCCATGCATATAGCATTAAAGCACTTACTAGCTATCCATCACAAATTTGAAAATGCAGTCCTCCTCTCTGACTCTCAGGCAGCCATTTAATCAATTAGCTAGTTCAAACTCCTATTGACACGTGAGAACTCTAACCCTAAAGGGAAAACGAATCGTTCTTCAATGGGTGCCTGGCCATTGTGGTCGTTCGGGTAATGAACAAGCAGACTTCCTAGCAGAAAAAGGTGCTAATTTACTACAAAATCCAAATACAGCTACTTCTTATTGGAAGATTAAACTGTTTCTGAAAAATTTGTGTGCATCTAATTCCTTGCGGGATCTTCAGACTCATACAGCTCTAAAAAATTGGGGGAGGGTTAGTCCTTCTTCTATACCTGACAAACCTAGACGGGATGCAGTTGCAGCCTTCCGTCTTATCACTGGACACGATTGCCTTGCCGCTCATCTACACCGCTTAGGCATTTCTACCGAAAATTTTTGCCCGTTATGCGATTCTTTAGAAGTAATGGAAAGGAACCACCTGCTCCCATGTGGGGCTCTTCAAGGACTTACGGAGGTGTCGACATATTGGGAAGCGATAGCCCTTTTGGCGCAATGACTTCGGTCTTCTGTTTTTGTTACACCTTCTTTTGTAAACTTTTTTTGCCTTGCCATTGGAAATTTTAAAAAATCACAGAAATAAAGCTTTGTTTCTCTTTCATTATAAGGATCTATTTTGCTTCCAACTTGTGTTTCAGTAAAAATGAAAAACGAGAACTTCATGAGAATGATCAATTTGAAAAAATTAAAACACATCTGTCAACTACATTTCTGTAGAAAACAATTATCTTTTAATATGCCTTTTTATAGTATCCTTAGTAGAATTCAGGACATTTGTTTCCTATCACTGTAAGATGTTTTCTGTCAGATAAATATTGAATGTTAATTTTTCAGTATATAGATTAGTATATATTTTATATATATAAATGAATGAATGCGTATACGCGAGACGGTGGTTATAAAATAAATGTGCTGGTATGGCAGCTTTTATTGGCCCAATGATCAACGCAAAAGAATGAAATTCGATATATAACAATTGGAAAGAATTATCTTGAGAGTGAGGAAAAGAGCAAAAACCAAGCTCACATGGTTATAATTATAGTGGTGAAATCTCGCATATTTTAAATGACTTTTATTTATCTATAATTAATCGACAAATGAAAAAAAACCCTTGAAATTACATTGCATTGGTACAGGTTGCATGAAATAAGCAGGCGTCAGCCACAAAAATAGGAAAACAACGAATAAGAGAGAGAAAAGACACAAGTTCAAAACATTTTAATTAGTTTAACAAATACTGCAGGTGCCTGTCTTTAAGCTTTGAATGTGCAGGAGAGAGTAAATTTATGAAGTATCAACCATGCTAAGAAGAATTTGTGGAACTCTTTATCCGGCGTCTTTCGCGTCGGATATAGTTTTTGCTCATTCGATGCTCATCTAGTATTAATGCTTTCGACTGCTGTTCACTATCTGCCGGTTTCAAAGTATCACGTGGAGCTATGTGAAACAAATACGTATATGTGTATGTTAAGGTCAATGAAATTAAAAGGTTATTATTAATTCTTACTGCTGTTATTATTAATAATAACCTGTCATTATCAATAATAACGTGACAGTTCCGTTTGTTATTAATAATAACAACATAAAACTCTAGTTATTATTAATGATTACCGATTAATCACATTCTCCGTAACATATATATCAAAAAATTTAATGAGAGAAGAGTTTTTTACACTTGACTTCAAAACACGATTATTTGCAGTATTTATATGCTATAGATTTTTTTGCCATGCGTTATTTTTATTACTTTTCTCTTCTGCATTTCTCTTCAATTCTCATTTACGCTAATATATATTGCATAATATGTATATTAGAGATGATAACGTGCTTTCTCTCAGTATTAAATTACAGGGAAGTCGTAAATTATTGGACCCATTTTAGAACTAAATAAAAAAAACTTATAACGTAGCACATTCGTTTCTTTCAGTGAGAGAGTAGCTCGAAAAGTTTTTCCAAGAAGGTAAAGTGCCGTAACGGCGCACTAAATCTGCGCAATCCAATGCAAGTGTCAAAAAGGCAACTGTACAGTAGAAGGCACGTCTCTGCTTCCATGAAAGCAAATCAATTTATCATTTAAAAGAAATATTCGGATGGAGTATCGAAATTGTCAGTCTCGAAATGCGAACTTCATCAAGTTTTGGTGTGAGAAATTAAAGGGAACAGGAAATGTGCGTCAAAGAGGGATACTTTCACTCATTAATTGCTCATATCAACGCTTGATAGAGTTCTTACTTGGAGACTGACATTTTTGATGCTATAACGGAATAATTCTTTGAATTGTTGCAATTCATTTGCTTCCGTCGAACCAGAGACGCGCCTTCTGCTGTATGTTAGCCATTTTGACACTTTTGATTGCGCAGATTTAATGCGCATTAATTCGCGTAACCTAATTGTAAAAAAAAAATTTTGATCTATACTCTCACTTAAAAAAAGTTGATACAATATAGGTTTTTTAATTAAATTTTGAAAGGGTTGAATAATTTATGACCACCGCCTATCAACTGCACAATCCAACTATGTAATAAAACTTTTACGTTCATCTTGTATATTACAAATATAATTTGTCGAGCTAAAAGTATCCGAGTACAATGGTTCATTTTAAGGTTATCTCATATAAATAGTTATGAAATTACATTGTTACCGTTAGTGAATTTCATCAAGTTTCTTATCCAAATTTTCTATCACTATGTACTCTCGACACTCACTTATGGGCTGATTTCGCAGAAGTTGCATGCTGATTACCTATAAGCATGATGACATCAATGTTTAACCACCATTGTCCACCTCACTGGATATAATGATATTAAACTTTCTTTGCTCGTTGAATGATGAAATGATTTTGTACCGACAACACGCTAACATCGATGTATCAAGAATATTTGTTGTAAACATGTTTAGGTCGGCTTGATCCTAGAAAGCATCGATAAGGAATTTAAAGTGTGAGGAGGCGGTAGGAGAAGCTTAGTTTAATTGAATTTGCATACTTCCGTTAGGCGATGAGCACAAAAACCTGAAACAAAGTCCCACTCTCTAACTCTCCAAGGCCACTCCGTGGCCTTGGAGAGTTAGAGGCAAGGTCTCGGATTTGGGGTCGGAGGATTCCAGGTTCGAAACCCGATTCCACTGAAGATCGGCCGCGTATGGCCTGTTGCACGCTAAATCATACGTTGGGGGCAAACGTCCTCCCGTTGGTGTGGAATGGAAATTTGGGAAGGGGGGGGGGGGGGCCAGCTCAGGAGTAGTCTTCGTCATCTGACCGCGGTTCAAAATTACGAGGTCCGTCCCAAAAATATCCCTCGTGTTGCTTCGAAAAAAAGGGACGTTAATATAACTAAACTAAACGACTAAACAAACTCTAAATCTCCATGCCACAAGCAATCGGAGAGAATACACGAGTGACGTGTTGGGGAAATAAATACTCCAATGAAGGCTGATTTTTTATACACATTTTTATTCAATTTGACTTCCTTCATATATAAATGCGGAATCGATGTATGAAGAATATTTGTTGTAAACATGTTTAGGTCGGCTTGATCCTAGAAAGCATCGATAAGCAATCTGAAGTGTGAGGAGGCGGTAGGAGAAGCTTAGTTTAATTGAATTGGCATACTTCCGTTAGGCGATGAGCACCAAACCTGAAACAACGTCCCAATCTCTAAATCTCCAAGACCGCGGTGGTTTAGTGGTAAGGTCTCGGCTTTGGGGCCGGAGGGTTCCAGGCTCGAAACCCGATTCCCCTGAAGATCCTCCGTGTGTTGGGCCTGTTTCACGTTAAATCATACGTTGGAGGTCAAACGTCCTCCCGTTGGTGTGGCGTGGAAGTTTGGGGAGGGGGTGCCAGCTCAGGTGTCGTCCTCTTCATCTGACTGCGGTTCAAAATTACGAGGTCCGTCCCAAAAACATCCCTCGTTTTGCTTCATAAAAAAAGGGACGTTAATATAACTAAACTAACTCTAAATCTCCATGCCACAAGCAATCGGAGAGAATGCACGAGTGACTTGTTGGGGAAATAAATTCTCCAAAGAAGGCTGATTTTTCATACACATTTTTATTCAACTTGACT
>BGPR01016218.1:10830-34873 GCA_013235015.1 Araneus ventricosus
ATCTATAACAAGCAAGCCAAGTCACGTGACGCTGAGAGACAATGAGAAGCGACTTCATTCTCTACTATGTAGGATCCGTAAATATGCAGTTCAACATTACACTAGGAGCACACAGGAGCTTTCTCGCCAAAGAGAAGGTGCCTATGTGTGAACCGAGTGTGTCCTATACGGAAACGAGTTAGTTTGACGTCCACCCCTCGTATGGGAAGAACTGGCCACAAACCAGGAAAAGAATTGATGAAATGTAGTTTATTGTGGACCTACAGGTCTCATGACTCTTGCCACAGAGAAAAACATAAACTGCAACGGATTTCTTTACGTCTCTGTAAGGGAGTTCACAGTGCAAGAAAGAAGCTGTATTTGCATTGTGATCCGCCTGCTCATTTCCAGCAATGGTTGTGCGGTGAATGTAGTTCAACAAGCTGGGTAATGGAAAATGGCGCTTTACATCACGGATATTCCAGAAAACGCTAAGCACAGGTAACAAGAAAAATAGCACTAGTTTAAATTAACAACACAAGGAAAGTAAATCGCTAACAATAACAGAAACAGTACTATTAATAGCGTCAGCGTCTAACAACTGACCAATGCGAACAAAACTCCAAAGAGATTCACTCGTTTGAGCACCTATAGATTTCTGACAGGGCGTGACGTCACATGGAATTCTCCAGAAATATCTAGAGATCTCCGTTCCTAAGAGAGATAGGGCCATAATTCTTGTATTTTCTAGAACTTTTATTTTGTCGCCAAGGTCCAGGTTCGTTGGCTAAGCAACCATTAAGAATCTCTGTAAATCTCCCTTTCCTACCATAAAACTAATACGGCATGGAAACGAAATTACAGATTCGTAACAGTATTTATTCCACTTAACACTTCTTCATTAGCACTTCATAGACAAATATTTATCTATTAGTAAAATGATATATATTTATAAACTAGTAATGTGATCTACATTAATTCTCTTGTGAGACTTGTCTCAGCGCAGGCGACGGAGGTTTAACAGTGGTTCCCAACCTTTATTTCCTCCCGTAACCCTTGATAAACCTTCTTATTTTTGAGTACTTTCTACTGTTATAACCACCTGCCACGCACCAGCAGGGGTACGCGTGACACAGGTTGGGAACACCTGTAGTTTAGCAGTAATTACAGATGAGTATTGCACAAGCCATCAAGCTACTCTTACATCAACTCAAAAGAAATAATAAGCACACAGCAAGGCGATTAACATTTGCAGCAAATACCCTATGTAGATGAACACTCTATATAATCAAGTTGTTGGGTAACTAAGAGAATACTACTTGTTGGTCGTATCCAGCGCGAAACAAAGTTAAGATCAAATCTAACATCAATTTAATTAACAGATACCATACTGTTGCTATTGAAGTAAGAAGACAGGAAAAAGATCTTGTATAGGACTGATTTTTATTGAACTTTTTGACAACAGATTATCTAATAAATAAATTAATTATACAAAATATATTATTAAGACCAGACGCAGAAAAGCTATAACCACATGGCGCCTCCATCATCTATTAAAAATCCATTCTTTGTAACATTTTCACAGCTACGTGCAGACCATACGCGATATTAATCCCTACTAATAATAAAGGAGAATGTGTGTGTTGGCGCTCTACAGGTCAGACCGCTGGACATAGAGCTATGAAATTTCGCTCAAACATGCTTTGGAGGGTGGGAATGTTCACCTCTGAGCCCTTTTTTGGAAATCTTAATTAAAATTTATTTAATCAAAAATTAAGCAAAATTTTGGCATTTTTCCTTAATAACTTCAGAAAATATTACAGCAAAAAATTATTTTTACACCATCTGAAATTGCAAAACATTACCTTTCCTAAGATATAAATTAAGTTGCCGTACAGTGTTTTCTCGAATTTTAATAAATTTGTAAAAATATTTTTTGGCATAATTTACAACAATACTTTTCATTGTTGCAGCGCAACTCAAACCGTTTCCATTGTTTAAACAAATATTTAATTTCATATTTCTCCTTCATTGTTGTAATCTGAGATAATCTACACTATTAAAATTCGGCGTGTATGTATGTATGTATATATGTGAGGCTATCTTCTCACGAACCGCCGAACGGAGAAGCGCGCGTAAAGTACCAAAAGATGGGGAATAATTCAAGGAATCCACTTTGACCATTTAAATTCAGAAATTTTAATTAGTAGAAAAGATATTAATTAAAAACTAATTAACAACAATTATTTTCGTTGTTGCAGCGCAATTCAAGCAGTTTTCATTGTTTAAACCAATATTTAATTGCTAGTTTCTGTTTCATTCTTGAAAGCAGCAAAAGTGCAATATGGATCCCTCAACAATGCAATATGGATCCCTCAACAATGCAATATGGATGATGTTGTATGCAGGTTTCGGTAACTGATACCATGAAACAGGAAAAATTAAATTTCTCAAATATGGTTTTTCCGTGAGGTTTTAATTTGAGATTTCATGTATGCACTGCATATTCGAATGACGCATTATTCGATATAGCCCGTGCAACGCCGGGCCGCGCAGCTAGTATCCTAATACATTTTACTTTTATATTTTATTTCATCAAAATTTTTGTGAAACCTGTAAACCAAGCTCTCTGAGATATTTATTTTCTTACATTAGGAAGTATATCCATCAAGTTTAATGGTTATGGTTGTTATGTTTTCATTCTTTTCTCAGCATGTTTTAATACAGCTAAAATGCGGATGGATAAAATGTGCCGTGTCATTTTAGTGTTGAAATCAAATGCATATTTCACAAGAGGAATAAGAAAGTGAAGATAGTGTCGACAACGTTGCATTAGAGGTTACATGACATGGCCAGTTATTTGACTCCATTAGAAACATATATGTGGACTAAAGAACATGCGAATGCCACAAAAAGAACATGGGTTAAATATCTACCACAATCTGAAGTTTAAAACAACGTTAAGAGAACCATGAATATAAAATGACGCAATATTCTATTGGAATCGTATTCCCTGCGAACAAGTGGTCGCCGAAGGCAGATAGTTTACATAAATAAAGACGAGATTCTGTTACATAGATAAAAATGAGAACTTGTTTTTTGTTGTAGTTGCACTAAAGCTGCTGGATATGAATTCAAATTGATCTGATCGATCACTTATCCAACATATGTCATCAAACATTTACATTATGCTCACAATTTCTAAGTAAAAGCTTTTAAATATGATTTGTTTGCTATAACGAATACGATAATGTGTTGTTGGTCCCTTAAATAATTTTACTTGTATTTTTCCGCATTGATTTTATTTTCCGAGAAGAAAAAAAATCAACATGTCTGGAGGATAGTTTTTACTTTAAATTAAAATGGTTTCCCAGTAATTTCAAAAAAGTTTGCAGTATTTCTTAAATAAAAACGCTAGACACAAATTCAATATGCTTTACCGAAATTTAAAATTAAAAATCAATCAAAAAATATATATTTCCAATACAAGAAAACATTTATTCAAATATTTACTATGGTGAATATACTTCCAATTAGGAACTCAGACTATATACTGTATAAGATTAAAAGGAATTAAATGGAATTATTAGATGAAATTCGGCTGAAAACGTTGTATTCTAATAGCTGAAAGTAACTCACATATTCATATCAATATAATATTATTAGTTGCATCAAATGAAACTAAGTAAACTCCTTATTATGCTACAAATCCTTTAAGATCTGTTTACTTCAACTGGCATTTAGTGAATCTAAATAAGAAGCTTACACATTAATGCAAATGCATATATTTCCATAAATTATTTATTCGTAATTTTCTTCTGCATTTTTATTTTACCCCACGACTTGGCATTTGCTGCTTTTACATAAATATTTTGTTTGTAATGCATAAATCTATATATGTTAAAGGGAACATAATTTAAATATCTGTACCATAAGTAAATGGGTTCAATATAGCTGTGGTTCCAAAAGATTAGACATATTGCTAAATATAATGGAAATAAAAAGAGAAAAAAGCGAAAGTATTTAACTCATTTTGCTAAAATAAATGCTTTTATTTGTAATGTTTTATAAAAGAAAGGAAATCTTCTATTATTAACGTAAATAAAGTATTTGAATCAGAAATTAGTTAATTAAGCTAATATTTAGCAAGTTAATTTTTATCCGAAATTAGAAATGCCAGTTTATATGCAAAATGTAGTAAAACAAAGAGAGATTAAAAATTAATACCATTTTTATTATACAGTTTAGATATACCATTTTGAAAATTGCAGCACACCTTAGCAAAGGATTAAGTTTTAAAAAAACAAACCAGAACGTCATATATTGTAATCGCAGTTAATTGCTGACAGTCGTCGACGCTTAGTTTAGATTGCTGACAATAACTCGTGATGGTTTCAATAAAGTTTTCCTTATAAAAACTACTGGATCGAAATTATAAAAACCATGTATGGCAAAATTCAAAACTGTATGAAATTCTATGATATGAACAGATATAATTAATATAATCTAACAAAAGATATTAAAAATTAATTAAACTTTTGCATTAGACAGAATGGCACATATGCAGCAACTTCCAACAAAATGCAACAATAAGTAATAGAATACAAAAAAGAAAAAAATACAGAAGAAACACAAGTGAACAATAGCGATAACAATACACCTTTTTGCGCGCCCAACGCAGCAGCATCCAGTGATTGCATCAACAATACTGTCCAACAATTCACTATAAAATTAAACAACAATTAAAACCTTGCTCTAATAATTAAAGTAATTAGAACACATAAAAGAAAACAATCAGAAAATAAAAGAAAATACAATTAAAATGGAAGAAATGGAAGAGAACTCGAATGACGAACTTTTTCGAAGACCACTCGCCACCGGAGTTCTAATATGGATAAATCTTCTGTCAAGGGTACGACTACAAAGTCAAAAATTATACCCCAGTGGCCTGAATTTATCCATTAACTGAAATATAGGAAATAATCCATTTGGAAAAAGAAAAACTTAACAAAGTACTTTATAACAAATCTAATAGAGAGACTAGAGAACGAAAATATTTACCTTCTGCCGAAATAGATGCAAGAATGAATGACGCTATCGATAACATGCAAGAACAAAGGAAGAATAAGTCTAGAGGCATATCTAGCTCCGTCTATGTAGAAAAATTCGAACCAATTACCAGAAGAATAAAAGCTTTTCAAACTTTTTAAATTAACTAATTGACCTTAAAGAAATCATTTGGGTAACCGTTATCTTTTTAATTATTCTTTAAATTAGCTAAAGCTTTAGCAAAAGTTGAATGGTTGTCACAAATATTTTTTATTCTATTAATTTGAGAAAAAAATAGAATTTCTAATTATTTTAAAGTGAAAATTTGCTTGAAAATCACAAAGTGTAATAGCCTTGAAATTAAATTCTTTTCTTGTATCGTAAATGCCAATAGAGACACCTGAATTCAAAATTTTAATTTCCAGATCCAAAAAATTGCATTTGTTCAATTCATTATTAGTTTTGTTTAATTTAAGCTCTTCTGGATAGCAGTTATATATGGAGTAAAAATTATTACAATTAAACATTAAAAGGTCATAAATGTAACGATAACCAAAAATAAGTTCATTTTTAATTAGTTCTCTCTCAAACGAGTGAAGAAATATATTAGCCAATGCACTAGAAAAACAACAACCCATAGGAATTCTCAAAAACAGCTTATAACAGTTAATTCCATTAAAGAGATAATTTTCACAAATAAAACTCTGCAAATTTCTAACCATTTATTTTTATCAATTAAATCAGTATTAAGGTATAAATCATATACATTTGAGCAGGCTTCAATTAATTTATTATGTGGGAGGCTAGTGAAAAGATTTTCAAAATCAAATGTATTAATGTTATATATTTTATTTTCTTTAAGAAAATTCAAAATTTTAGAGTTACTATCAATAATGAAGTTATTTTCTTCTTTTATTCTATTAAGAATATTTTTTAGAATTTTAAAGAAAAAATTACCAAAATGATAATTGTAACTGCCAGTGCTACAAGTAACAAATCTGAATTTTAATGGATTTTTATGAAATTTAATAGAAGGGAAAAGGTAAGGATAATTTAAATTACTGGTTTTAATTTTAATTTTTTTAGCAAGTGCGATCATTCTCTTATCCAGTTCTTTTTTTACAAATTTAATTGTTGATATGTTTTATTTGAATTATATTCATTAAGAATAATTTCTTTAATGTGTAATTTGCAAATTACGCAAAAAATTATTCTCTGCTTTGTCAACTGTGGTAACAATAAATTTACTTTTTATAAAATAAATTTCTTTTTTATGATGCTTATTGAAGAAAATACCTCTATTATTAATTTTACTTTTATTTTTTTATATTCTATTTTTGGTCTCCATTAAAATGCGCTGTTTCCATTCTCGAAATCCTTCAATAGGCCAATGATATTTCCTGGCAATATTTGTAATGAAAATATCCAAGTCTCGATTAATGGAATAAACCACCCTTATTTGACTAACTTTATTTCTTAACCAAATTTAGTACCCTTTATCATAATATCTCTAAGAGATTTAAATTTAACTATATTCAAATTACCCGTGATAATATGTCCCCTATCCTTATCAATAAATTCCTTAAAATCTTCTTCATTGCAAAAACAGTGTGTACTGTTTATCTCATTCAAATTTTTACAAAAGAAATTATAATTACAAATTTGCTTCTTAAGAGTCCTTGAAAATTTAAATACAATTTGATATTACAGAAAAATCTTTAACAGGAAAGAATTTATTGTTTTCATGAATGATTTCAGGCAACTTTAATTCTTCGAAGAAGACATCGAGAAAACAACACAATATTCTTTTATCTCAATTTTGTTAACCTTAAAAAGAAGTCTATTGTTAGTTATTCCTAGTTTAAATTTTACCAGATCCAAGAAAACATTTTTTATATTTATGTTATTAAATTTTAATTCCTCAAATTTGTTATTAAAGAACCATTTAAGTCTATTATTTCTAAGTTTAAAAATATAATGTTTAATTTTATCAATATTATCCCAGTTATGGTCAAGATTTACATAATTCCTGAATTTCTACCATTACAATAACAAAATTTCTACCTTTACCCTTATCTCTTTTAGATCTAAATTTCTTATTATTTGCTGTATTCAAAAAAACTTTTAAAAATGTTGTATTTTTTATAAATACAAATTTTCTTTAAATTCACTGCAACCCTCACCATTTAATTTGCTGTTAAATTCATATGAGAAAAGAGTTTTAACAAATTGTATAGATCAAGTCTTTTAAGAAGATCTACAATATTATCCTCAAGGATGCAACTAACAATGTTCTCGAAACTGTGTTCTTGGAAATGAATAAGCTTGTAATCATGAGAATTGTTTTTTTCTAAAATTCTTAATTGCTGATCTATGATTATTAATTCTAATATTTAATTCTGTGCTAGTTTGACCAATATTGTTAATATTACATTGAATTAAATAAATAGCATTTTTAATTTTACAGAATGCCTCTAGATCTTCATTATTAAGTTTTAATTGCATCTCGCATGCCGAAGGACATGTCTTACGTTTAATATTACCACATTTCCTAAATTTCTTTAAATTATCTGACATGTGCAAGTAACTTTTTATCCGTAGATACCACTTGCTCAAAGCATTCCACAGTGTCCCTTGTTTCTCTTTTTTGTATTCTATTATCTATGATATGAGCATAGACATACATATCCCATACAGTTTTCATATCAATAATCTAATTGCAACTTTTCAAATTTTAGAACATAGGAAGTCTTTGCAAATCCATAAGTTGTAAAACATGTCAGTTTTTTGGAATACAAAAAAATTCGTTTTATAAATACATATTTGGAAAAAAGATCTATATAACTCTGCTAAGTTGATTATTTTCAATGAATGAATTAAAACAAGTAAATTTATATTTCTTCAATATTTCCTTCTTAAACACAAAACTAATTCGTGAATATAGGTGCACCCCCTTTTTGTATCAAAATATAAGATTAAAGATATTTCGCATGAAACTCCGTAATATAGTTTTAAAAATAACTTCCGACAGCAAAATAGAAGTTAAAAAGTTGATCTCACCTTGTAGTCTCCCAGTGCATCCACCACGCAGGGTAACGTCACATCTCTGCCTGCGGCGACGGTGACGTTGGGGATGACGTCAGCAAACTGTGGCTCCGGACCTTTAGGCGGCGGACCTGCATCCAGAGAAAAACGTGCAATGTGTTATATCTTTCAAACGGTATAGTAAAAGGATATGAAATTCAAAGAAAAAATACTTATTAACTTTCTTCTTAAAGGTACAAATGCTATCAGTGTCGGCTCGCCCATTATCCAGGTAGTATAGCATGTTATACGATATTGTGCAATATTGTTCGATATTATAAAATGTTGTATAATGCCATACAATAATGCGCATATTGCTCAATATCGTACAATATTGTTCGATATTATATAATATTGTCTAATGCCGTACATTATTGCGCATATTGCTCAATATCGTACAATATTGTTCGGTATTATAAAATATTGTATAATGCCATACAATATTGCGCATATTGCTCAATATCGTACAATATTGTTCGATATTATATAATGTTGCATAATGCCATGCAATATTGCGAATATTGCTCAATATCATGCAATATTGTACAATATGTTTGTGCTACTGGGGTTGGGTTGCAGAGCTGCGGCACCCCATAAAATTATTTTAATTAGTATAGTTACAATAGCGTCTCGTTTAGGGGAGGGATACCATGGGATGGATCTAGTCGTTCTGAACCGCGGTCATATGACGAGGGAGACACCTGAGCTTGTGCTCCTTTCCTCAAACTTCCGCATCACGCCAGAGGCAGGACGCTTGGCCACTGCGTATGATTTAGCGTGCAGCCGGCCAACAAACACAGTGGATCTTCAGAGGAATCGGGTTTCGGCCTGGTACCCTCAGGATCAAAGGCCGACACCTTACCACTAGGCCACCGCTACCCTAAGAACTTATATTTACACTTTAAATCTTATTTGATTATTTTCCCACTATGAGAGTTAGATGATCAACCAAAATGAAAATAAAAACAATAATAACGTAAAGTAAAAAGGTAGAAAATGAATAAGCATATAGAGACGTATTTTGGGTTTGCGCCCTCAATAGCACTGCAAAGCATCAAAATTCACTCACTGCGCAAAGCACATCGAAAGGCGAAAAGTGACGCTGACCCCCCCTTGAATTATCCGTGACTGAGCTGAGATTTTCGCAGCTCTAGTTTGGCTCTCGGCCAACTGATGCTTTCTTTTCTTTTTCTTCCTCGCACCCAAGGCTCGCCTTTTCTATCTGGATTTGTTTTTCTTCGCTTTTGTTCGTTCGCTATTTTTTCGTTTCTGTTTCTTTTCCATATTTGCCCCTACAGAAATATATCTGGGTTTTTTACATATTCGTTTCCTTTTGTTAGAAACCACTCATGGAACAAATATATGTTGATAATTTTCTAAAACGCAATTTAGTACATTGAGATTAAAAATTCTGGGCTACTTCGTCAGTGGCTGTTTTTCGCAGGTGCTAGAGGCGCTCGCCTCGTGTCTATAGACTCAGAAGGGGCCTCAAATTATATTTGACAAACATCCCAGTATTAAGCTGCCTGCGAATTAACGATTTTGGGTAAGGAGAGGACCTCAAAACAATTTTGCGCCTGTGGCCTCATATCGTCAAAATCCGCCAATGTACTTCTAGATAAAGAAAAAAGTTTGTGTGAAATTCATGTTATGTTTCAATGCAAAGGGTATTTAAAAATCAAATGATTGAACCATGGTTCCTTTTTTCTTTTATATAATTCTTTTATGAAAATGCTAAAATAAACAAAAGTGTCGAAACCATTTTCGTAATGTTATAAGATAATGGAAGTTAGCGAAAATAATAACATATCCGAACCTCATTCAAAAGCCACAGAAAAAGAATAATATCCGAAAATAAAATGCAGCAATTCAAACTAAATTACACTCATTCTCGCTTCTTTTCCTTAATTATTGCAAAACAAAGCCCATTCATTTCAGAAAAGAGAAGCGAAAACAAAGATTCTTCTTTACACTACGTTAATCCCCACTAAATCGGAAGTAAATAAAGCCACACAGTGCCCCAAACGATCAACAGATGGCGCTGCAATAAAAAGTTTATTTTTGAAGACAACCTATCATCTCCAAGTGAAGCAATTCCCCTCTTGTAACCAATGGCAACTGGACACACTCCATTAAAGCCAGCCACCCGCTTACACAAATCATAAACCCCACTGTCTATTGGTCCTACTTCTTTATATAACTCATCGCTTCCATTAAGGAGATCGAAGCAGCACCCCTACAACTCCACTCCACACACAGCTATTATTAATCGTTTGGGAAATGGATGCTAAATAAATTTTTTTCCCTCCCTCTCTCCGTGGAGTCCCTGGGGAGAGGATTTCCAGGGTGATTATTAAGATTCCCTGGAAGTAATCTCGCACAGATATTTGAATAAAATTTGAATGAGATGAATTATGTTTCACTTGTTTTGTTGTTCGGGATTCGGAATTCCAGAGAATAAGCAGTTCGCAAATTACTATTTAGTGAGTTGATTTCGTTTATGAATTCTCCCTTGCTGCTTATTGTAATTAATTTATTCGGGATTTGTGAGTTCTTGGAAGCGATAAATCAAATGCTAGAACGGGATTTTTTATTTAAGTGGATAATGACGCCAGTAGAATGAAATATCTGTTATTATGTAGCGGATAAATATTGCGTTAAGGTATGGAAAACCTCATCGAAGTTCTGCCTAGGCATTTTTTTTGTAATTGTTGTAAGATTGTATTGTAAAAAAATTGAATAAACTTAATGCACATCTTATTTTGCGTTTTACTTATTTTAAATTGTTCTGAATTTTGTTTTGTTTTTCTTTTAGTGTGAATAGAGTTTGTAAATTTTTTTCTAACTTTCAAATTGGTCAAATGACATTGCCGCATTTAAAGATGGGGAAAAAAAGACTTGTCGACTTTCTGCTTTTCCTGACTTTTTCGATGCACGTGAAGTAACAGTTTTCTGCTTCTTTATTTAAATTATTAAAAACTTATTAGCAACGTTGTGCAAAATAGAAATTTCCAGAAGCTTCTGTGTGAAGTATAAATTGAAGCACGTGCTTTAGTTCTTTGGAATATTTTTATTATTGTCTCTTTGCTTCATTTGAGCGTTTTTTTCCTTGTTGCTGTTCTGTTTCTCTTTACTTTACATTTTGACAATAAATCGAATTGTTTTCTAAAATTCGTTTTCTTCTTGAGAATATTTTTAAAAAGATGGTCTAGTCTCTTTTAATTAAGATCTTAATGGCAAATTATAATTTGGACAAGTTATATATTTCACCTCTTAATCAGAAATATCACCTATCGTAGTTTTATAAGAGAAAGAGAAGAAACTGAATTTATCGCAACCAATTACGAATATTTTTGATTTTTTTCATACCTGGGTTGAACATGAGACCGCATGTTCATATATTAACATGAGCTATATTTATCAGTCACAAAACTTTTCCCTAAATCTTCCAGAGAGATGAATTGCAGCATTTAGAATAAATGAAATAGAAGCGAGAGAATAAGAATTCCATGCTATTTATAATCTAATCAATCAGCGAAAACAAAAAAGTTGCTAAAAAGCATATTGACAAAATGAATATCGCAAAAACGAAAGAGCGTTCATTTTTTAAAAACCGACTCTTTTGAGTTTCTCAGAAATATCGGAAACGACAACCTCTGATTCAACTCGTTCTTTAAAACTGTTTCTTAAAACTGTTAAATAACCTTAAAGGCTCCCGCTTCCAAAAACCTAGGACTTCAAACATCATAAAGGTGACTATGTTAACATTTCAATGATAAACTGATTTCTCTGATGAGGTCGGGAATAACATCTTACACAATTATTTTTGAATCTAATACTTCGTTCAAGGATTCCTTTGGTTTGTTTCCTTTTTGAATACTGTGAAGTAATCTTTTTTGTGAAGTAATATTTCTATAATTCTAGTTTGTTCGTTGAAAATGTTCCTTTTTTCGCTATCATTTTTTTCTGAAGAAGGAAACATTTGCCTGAAATAACAGCAATCCAGGAAACACAGGATCCTAGAGAATGGAGGCTGGCGTAATATTCACATTTTGAAGTTCTAGCTTATCGAGGCGAAATATCTAGGCTCTTCTTCAGGAAACGAAAGTTGTTGAAGAAAAAGAGATTAAATAAGACGAAACTTCGTATAAGCGGGAATATATTTTTAGAATTTTGCAGTACGTTCACCATACAGTTTAATTCTAAAAATAAAGAGACTAACGGTCCTGAATTAACCATCCAGAAGGTGCGCTCTCTATACCAACATGACAGATCGCGCGTATTTCCTAGATACTCTATTATAACATATCGAAATGTCGCGCGTATTTCATAGATACACTATTGTAAAATATCGAAAGATCACGCCTATTTCCTAGATACGCTATTTTAAAGATCGAAAGGTCGCGCGTATTTCCTAGATACGCTATTGTAAAATATCGAAAGGTCGCGCGTATTTCCTAGATACGCTATGGTAAAATATCGAAAGATCGTGCGTATTTCCTAGATACGCTATGGTAAAATATCGAAAGATCGTGCGTATTTCCTAGATGCGCGATTGTAAAATATCAATTTTAAGAGGGTAATTATTATAATTAGGCTGCAATTGGGTAAGGGTTAATAAGTACAATTATTTTAATCAATTTTTATTTAAACAGGAATAGAAACAAAATGAAAACATAAAACACGAAAACAATGTGAAATGACCAAAGAATTAACTGAATGACGTGAAAACAAAATAAATGAAATTGCCAATATTTTAACACAAATATTTGCATTTGTAATTTAAAACTGTAAAGACGATATGGAAGTAAAAACTACAATCGAAATTTAGATATAAAAAGCAAGAAGTCAGTTTCATAGTCGGTCATTGCAACGGTCGCGCGTATCTCTGAAATGCAATTAGCAGATTCGCAGTCCTATTAACGCCTCGAATTCCAAACAATGACTAATAGTTCGTCGAAAAAAGCTGGAAGAATAGCCAAATTCATGCTGTCGTAACATCGTCTGCTAAAAGGACATAAAACGAAATCCTTCCCTAATGTATCTCTCACATACGCGCACCCGTTGGAAGGTTAAGGAAACATACTGTTTTCGTCGTGGTAGCCTGGTGATAAGGTCTCTGTTCCAAGTTTGAAACGCGATTCCAACGAAGATCTGCCATGTTTACCGGTCTGGTGCATGTTAAACTGCCGCTGATGCAAAAACGTCGTTCCGTTAGTGTGGCGTGGAAGTTTAAAGAGGATACGTTGGCTCAGATGTTGTCATTTCATCCAAAATTCGAAGGATCCGTCTCGAAATTGCCCTCGTATTTTCTTAAAGTAAAACGTTAATGTAATTGAAATAAAACCCAAACTTTCACTTTGGAAAAATTGCTTCATGTTTTCCTGTTTTTTACGTAGAAGAAAATACGATATTAAAATTAATCTGAAATTGAAGTTTGACAAGTTTGAATTGAAAAATTTCTTTTCACAGTACTCTTCAGGGCCACATTTTATCGTATATGGTTACCATAGCGAAGGCAGGATTTCGAATTTATTTATTGTAACGTATTAGCAGGGTTGCCATAATTACCAAGGATTGATACAGGACGGTTAAGTGCTTAATAAATAAAGCATGAAAAAAGTATGTAGGTAATGGTTTATTTTACTCTGATAAAAAATATCAAAAAATTCTAAGCAATCTAATAAAATGAACCCGTGCAATAATAGAAACGATGCAAAGCTGAACCTTTTTTGCCCAGCCATATTTTAAAGTTGATTTTACTTTCTTAATTATTTCATTTCTTCATTCACATAATTATAAAATCGGTGCAATTGATTTTAAAATTATAATGATGTAGAGTTTAGAGAAAAAACGGGACAAATAGTAATACGGGACTTAGTAATTAAATACGAGGGTAGTAAGGTTAGGGTAGGTAGTAGGGTTAGGGTAGGTAGTAGGGTAGGGTAGGTAGTAGGGTTAGGGTAGGTAGTAGGGTTAGGGTAGGTAGTAGGGTTAGGGTAGGTAACCCTACATATTAGGACACATGAAATGGTCTTTTTTTTCTTTTTATAATTGAAAAGGTTAAAAGTAGGCAATAAAGTTTTTTAATTATTATATAAGGAAATTTTCAATAATTTCAAGAACTGCTTTATAACAAGTACTTCAAAGATATAGAATAATTCCAAACAAAGTATAAATCCCTAACATTTCATTGAAAATTTTAGGACAACAACGGAAAGTATTGTGCAACATTCGATTCACATTATTTCAGAATACCGCCAACAAAATTGCTTTTCGCGCAATTGTCGCTATTGTTGATAGTTGGTGTGGTCAATCTCCTTTCGTCCGACACATAAAAGCCGAACTGTTAGCCCCACGTTGGGTAAATAGGACACTAAAAATAAACTGTCGACTAAAAGAGTGACCCATCTACCGAAGCTTAGAAGAGAACGAATGTTTTTAGTGAAGTCGCCGGCAACCTGTTTTCTGGGTAAACGACAATCTTAAGTTGACTTGGAACAAATGAAAAGGACAAAAGTGACCAGTGTTAGTTTCTAGTTTTCATTGGTCTAGAACGAAATGTTTGGTCAGTCTTTATTTTTTTAAGACACGGAGGAAGGCCTTTACGTGAAAATAAGGTGTCTAGTGGTGTTTATTTTTGTGCTAACAGTGTTTCGGAGTGAAATGAGTGAGCGATATCCGCCTTTAAGGCCGGAGATTACTTTAGAAATAAATGGTTTTTCAGAAGAATTGCTGCAAGAAGATAAAGGAAGGATTACTCTGAAATGTCAATGAGTAAACTGTAGTCTCTTTCTTGTATTTATTGTTTTAATTAAATGAAACAAAGAATTCATAAAACAAAAAATGTTTATTCAATTAAAGGCTTGAAAATGGAATAATAGTGCATCTATGTAAGTAATACATTCAACCCCCATGTAAGAATGTCAACTCTCCAGCCTTTAAGACATTATTCGTCTTTAAGGCTAGAGATTGCTTTTAGAATAAATGGCTTTTCAGCAGAATTGCTGCACGAAGATGATGGAAAGATTGCAGTGAAACACCACTGAGTAAACCGTATTCTCTTTTTCGTATCTATTAATTTAATTCAATAAAAAATAAAGCAAATAGGTTTATTCAATCAAAGGTTTGAAGATAGAATTATAATGTCTCAATATAGTAAGTACATGTCTCACGCCTATGTAAGAATGTTGCACTCTGAGCCATGAGACATTATTCGCCTCTTCTCAAGGCTAGGAGTGCTTGTAGATAAATGGCTTTTCAGCGAATTGCTGCACGAAGATAATGGAAAGATTGTAGTGAAACATCACTGAGTAAACTGCGTATTCTCTTTTCGTATCGTATTACTATCTCAATAAAAATAAAGCAATATAGGTTTATTCAATCAAAGGTTTGAGAGATAGAATTATAATGTCTCAAATGGTAATACATTCAACCCCTCAGAATTCACTCAGTAGACAATATCTGAGTCTTAAAGATATATCTGAGATACTGTTTAAGAATAATGGCTTTTCAGCAGGAATTGCTGCAAGAAGATAATGAAAGATTGCGGAAACATCACCGAGGTAAACGCATTCTTTTTCGCATATTAATTTAGTTCAATAAAAAAATTCTAAAGCAAATAGGTTATTCAACTAAAGGTTTGAAGATAGAATTATAATGTCTCCAATGAAGTATCATCTCAACCCCCATGTAATCAACTTCTCCAGCCTTCAAAGACAGTATTTGTCTTAGAGCGAGATTACATTCAGAATAAATGGTTTTTCAGCAAATGATTTTATAGTAGCAATAGATTTCAACTGAACCCTCTTTTGCATAATTTTAGATTCATGCAGTTCCCTTAATTGCGAGTAGTTTCAAATTCAAATTGCTTTGGATTTAACCCTGTCCTTTCCAGTTTGCACTGTTCTTGTCTTGTCTATCATTAACGTAATCTATGGTAATTTGATTTCAACACTAAGTTGTTGCGCACATTTTACGTCCAGTAGTCATTCCTAATTGGCTTAAAACACGCTGAGAAAAGAATTAAAACATAGCAAAAGTATTCTTTCAGTTTATGGATTATTTCATTATATAGTTCTCACCATCATACAGATTGTCACAGAAAAATTGATGATCAAATAAAAGAAAAAGTAATTCAAAGGATATTTCCTAAGCAACAATGAAAGAAACCGCAACTTAAATATTTGCTTAAACATGAAAACGGTTTGGAAATGGGTTTGCAAACAAAGAAATGCTGGTATGATTATGCCAACTTATATGTTTAAGGGTTCATGTAAATCTAGATAAACATTCGATGACAACAATTGATACTACTAATAAGATAATGCTTTGCGCTTTTGATGGTGTAATAAAATGAGTTTTAGGCTGTAATAGTTTGAAGTTATGTGAAAAACGCGAAACTTCGCCGTTCTCTCTTGCTTTAATTAATTAAAATTATAATTAGACTTCGATGGAAAACGGTCTTCAGGGTTTGCAATTCCATCCCTCCAAAAAAATGTTTCGATTGACAATTCCTCGTAGCTCCTAAAATCAACTGTCTCTGCCGCCACAGATTCAGATACACTGCTCACCAATTACGCACACAATCTAAAACGCACAGACAGTATTGTACCTGCCAGTGGGTACGTACCAAATCAATAGCAACATACACCGCGCGCGAACACACGCGACGCGCAAGACATTACACCGGCGCAACACATATCCGGCGATACAACACGCACACTACTACACCCACGCCATTCGCCACACTACGCGCGGCTATGCTTTCTATCGGAAACATACATAAACTACATCAGCACACATCACGGCACGCCGCTCACACAATACCTACCATTAATCACTACACTCCACAACTACCTCCAAACACACACACACACATACACACACACACACACATACAATCAATCACACACCACCACCACCAGTCCTTATACAAACCATACCTCATTTTTTGGAATTTCAAGGAGAAGATTCAGTAGTGATACTTTCCCAACCAATAACAATGATTTATAATTTTTCAACATCTGTTATGAATAGGCTACGAGTTCCAATTGGTTCTAACAAAAATTAAAATATTGTTATTGATTCGACAATTCATTGATCGACTCTCTTTGAAATTAAAGAATAAATAGTAGGCCTTGCTACGCGACTGGCATTCTCCTTTATTTGCTACAGATGTATGTTAGCAACACAGGTTATCAATGACCAAGTTTCAGACTCCTGTTGAAATTTGTTTGTGACGGGAAATTGTTAAAATAGTAACGTCGTTTGAAATGGTTAGTATATAACCTTTCAACTTCCTATGGGCTGGAAACGTTTTATAACTGATATGTAATATATTCCAGAATCCAGGCACATTCCATTGTTTCTGGGAAGAAGATTACTTTTTCTTTCACTGAAAGAGTAAAAGCTTCTTTTATTAATAAACCGATATTATTGAGTTACCTGAGAAGATAACGCGATTAAAAGTTTATCTAGTTGTAAATGTGAGCTCTAATGGGAGAGCTTCCATGAAGGAGCGATTTCTCCCGTTTAATATAAATGCTAAAACGTTATCCTACGAGACGGCAACCAATTTGCGATGTAAATAAGAGTTGTTGAGGTATGTTTCTGTCTACCAATTCCATTCCATGTCTGGGTGTAGAGCACAATTAGGGAGATCGCCTCTGTTGTAAATTCTACAGCGATGTAAACGGCTACCTGGATTTTCATTTAAATCTGAACAGAACGGAATGGGGCAAATGTCATAAAGAAAGTTGTAGCAGAAGATTTTGGGCTTGAGAAAGCTTGTGAACAGAAAAAATGTGTTTCAAGAGGGTAAATTAATTTAGAATTTCTGGTAGAAATGGCATACGAGGAACGGAAAAATTTTGTTTCATCCTGCTGCAGCGGTTACATTTCACTGCCTTCTCCTTTTTATGGTAGGTGGCGCTACTAGAGCCATCCGGGTTTTTCCCATGATGCCTCTGTCTCTTCTTCTTCTTCTGTGTATTGTGTTGTTGTTTCTCTGTCTTGCATCTTGTACCTTTTAATGAGTGTGTCGTGGAACTTAATCCCAATAAAATGGTTCCTGAAATTAGATTCAATTCAACGCGGCATTCCATATAAACATGAGTCTCGTCCTTCTACACTGCATTCTTTTTTTATGCGCTATTTGTTGTCATTCAATGAAGCTCACAAATTAGTTACATTAAAACTCCGTTCACTCCAGATCGGTAGAAACAGTTATCGAATTGCTCAAAATCGTAAATCAAAAATACCTCTGTACTGCGGATTTTTTGCATCGATATCTCCACATTTTCTTTTAACCCTTCCCAATAAAATCAGTGATTTATTTCAGAATGCTAAAATTAAAATTAATGGATATTAACAATATTGATTACGATATTGTTTACGCTCTATCAGTTGAGTCAAACTCGCCGGTGTCTTAACCGAAAAAACCTTTATCCGAAACTGCTTCCTCCCTCTAGTTAGGCTAACCGAGGTTGTACAAAATAACATCTCTACGTTATAATATTCTCGAAGCACGGGATCAGGATTATCCGGGACAAAAAAAAAAGCAAAACAGATTGTGGCCGTTGGAATGTGCGGGAATACTGCATTCTTCTCAACCCTTACTATTGTATTGGACTTGTCATTGGACTGCTCGCATGCAACCTATGGATCAGGGTGTTATTCGAAACCTTAAGGTATCCGGACACGTTCGGAGCACTTTTTTTAAATTGGAAATAGAAAACCAAAATATGTTTTAGATGCAATTTAATAAGATTAATATTAGAGAATGATTTTGAGTATAAATTTATAACTTTGCAAAATCATAAATTTCTTGCTGAGAAATTCCCAGAACGTCAAACATCCACAGGTCAAACTTTGTAATAATTCAAATAAAACTAACACTAAAATAAACTACATACTATGGACTAGTGCTTGTACTAGAATCTTAACATTCTTTGGATAAATAAAAATTTTAGAGCTAATCGACCAATCATTATAAGATTTTCAGCAAATTTTCTATGTCATTTTTCAAATAAAAGACCATAATTAAAAAAATATTGTTACAATATATATTATTCTAGTACATTCACTAGAGAAACATTTGAAGAAAGTGTTCACAAAATTTCAGAACAATCGAATGATAATATATTGAGTTATCGTGTTTGAAGTTTGAAAAATATGCATAAAATCTAATTTTGAGAAAAATCAAATTTTAGTTTTTCCACGCGCTCAAATTAAGTATCTAAACTTTAAAAAAAATTCCTAAAAATATACTGAAATCATATTAACTTGAAAAAATGCAGTTTAAAAGAATTTTTGACAGGTTTCTGTCCCATTAAATGACAATTTTCGGTTAATTAAACGCCCACTTCCGGTTTTCGGTTTGTTATAAAACAATTAATATCTCATCTTCTAATTAACGTACCGACAAAAGTAAATATGCTTTAGAAAGGTAAATGAATGAACTACCGAAAACAACAAAAATTAAAAAATTGGAATTTTGGTCGAAAATCGACTTTTCAAAGTGTTCGGATGACAATATACCGCAGAAATTTTCTCCTTAAATTGGTAGACGAAGGATGCGATTATTTTGTGCTCTTTTTGGAAAACTCTCACAGTTTTGGATGCAATCTATTTTGATGCTGCATGGATCATGGAGGACAATTGATGCAAAATCATGGAGGACAATTTTATCGGATAAGGAAAATGAAATTCCTTCAGATGATGACGATAATGCTCATTTGCAGAGAAAAATCTTAGAAGACTTTGGAAAGTTAGACTGTTCTGAAAATGTGTGGATGAAGAAGCAGTGGAACAATGGGTTAACGAAAATTCGACATTGGAATGTTGCGAAGTTTTAAGTGTCGGTGATATTTTGTCCGGTGTAACTTGTGGTTCAGGAGAAACAAGGAATATCGAAGAATGTCCTGAAAGTGATGAGGAAAATCTTGTAACTCATCAGAAATTAAGTCACGGTGACGCATTAGTACACACTGAGGCGTTACTTAATTACTTGGAGCAAGAAGATGAAAGCACGCCTGCAGAAAAAATGACAATGAGAAATCTGCGTAGCATAATTCGTCGAAGAGTAAATGGAAAACAAAAACAGACTTCTATCATTTCATTCTTCACAAAACAGTGAGGTAAACTACATCTCTGTTTTTCTTTTTAATTGTACGAATTGTAAATCTAAATAACATTAAAATTTCTTGTTAATTCTTTTTCTTTTGTATTAATTAAACTATTAATGTCTTATTGTATAATAATTTTACATTTCCTATCATTTTTCCAAATTTTTTTATCAAAATTTCCATAAATTGGATTATCCGGGATATTCGCTTATCCGTGACGAAGCCATCCCGGTTAATCGAGAGTCTACTGTAATACAAATTATGGAGTACTGCTGGTAAAGTCTTGTTTATATTGAGAATTATTGTTTACCTTCTCATACAGAAAGTTGAGAAAAAAAAACATTATAATCTCCAAAAAATTCGACTTTAGATTTTTGATGAATCTCCAAATTTCAGATCCCTCTTGTAAGAAAAATAAATCTGAAATCTATTTATTCACTACCTGTCTGCCTAACCCTCTGTAAACACAATAATTCAAAAATAAAAAGAGTTAGGAGGGCTCAATTTGGTGCCTGATCTTTACACTCAAATCGTAGATCTCCACAAAAGTTTGGATAAAAATATGTCAGCCGGAAGGAAGTTTGTTTGCTCATCCGAGGGCATATAAATATGATAACTCAGAAACACAACGGATAAGACAAATGAAATTCGGCACATATTTTTATCACCAGAGTTGTAAATGTGTAGCAAATCTCGGACCAAATTCGTCCATTGGAGGATATGTGGACGCAATTATTCAAAAATGGAATAAACAACAAAAATGAAAGTTTGAATGTGTTTTTACTTTTTCCTATACGAAGTATACAAAAAGAAAGTATTGTAATCGTCAAAAAATTCGAACTCGAAATTTTGACGAATCTCCACGTTTTAGACCTCCCTGAGTCCGAAAAACACAATTTTGAAAGTATGTCTGTCTGTGAACACGATAACTCAAAAACTATTACAGATGTGGGGATGAAATGTGATATGTGATATTGACACATAATTTGTAGGTTTTTATCAAATTTTGGTCAAAATCCGTCCAAGCGAAGTCTGTCAGTCCGCGTTCATGTGAACACTATATTTCAAAAACTTGAATAGCTAGATGGATAAAATTTGGTACACAGTTTTATCATCGTGAATGTAGGCCCCATATCAAATTTTAAACCAAATCCGTCGAAGGGTTGATTGTCTGTCGGTCTGTATAATCGTATATTTTTAGTCGCAATAACTTCTTAACAAAATTACTTACCTGAATGAAATTTGGTATGTGGTCTTCTTACCTTAATGGTAGATTTGTGTCCAATTTTTGTATCAATTGATTAAAAAAACGCTTTCAAATTGCGTAATTAATTTTTCTAATCGATTCTCCATGCGTATGCATACTGCTAGCAATCTCTGTGCACGCGGAAGATATTGAGCGAATTACGTCACTTTGTTCTTCAGCCGGTAAGAGTGAGAGATGCGTTTTAATCGGTACGTATCTCTCTGAATTTGATTCTTTACCTAAATATTTTAAAATCACTATAATCTACAATGAAAACCATTCTGATAGTCATTGGATTCTGGGTTACAATAGGTTCGAATTTTTTTATCCACGCCGGGGTAGGGGAAACAGTACCTTTTTGGGGAAGTATACGAGAAAGTTTAGATGAGACCATTCCTGCTGGTTGACACTAAAATTGAAGATATATAACAAAGTTCGGATCCAATCAGTCTAAAAAACATAAGACGTCCAAAATTCTCAATTCTGTTCTCTACGAAAAATGCTTAATTACATATGAAAATAGCTTTATTTCGTATATATACGAAACAGTTGAGGGAAGGACACTTCGGCTGATTTTATGAGTATAAAGTCCATTTTTTGCGACGTCATAATCACATAGAAGAACATAACGGCGCATGCCATCTAATATCTAACTAAACATTTTCATATGCTGCTCTGTTGTGCCAATGCGCAATGGAGTCTAAAATTAAACAGACACAGCGCATATGACGTGCTTAGGGATGGCGGTAGTTGCGAAAAAAAACCGGTTTTCGCTTATTCAGGTTTTTTCACTTCTGGTTTAATCTGGCGATTATAACCACTCAAAATAACCTGTTTTCTGTTTTTGTAAAAAATAACACCCTTTGTAGGCCAATGTTTTTATTAATATTGTTTTTTGCAGGAAATAAATCCATTGGTCGATATTTATCTCTTCATAAAAAAAAAATTGTGCAAGTGTTGCAATTTATTTTTTATCTCAAGTGTGTGTTTACGTTTTAAACTTTTAAACTCCTGGTGTGTTTTTAGAAGACTCGGTACTTGCCTGTTTTGACTTTTCAACCCTTGCCTTTTGGAAATGGTCTTTTAATTTTTTAAAAAGTCTTTTAGTGTCATAGTGTGTTTTAGTGCTTTTGTGATTATGTGTTTGCGTTTTTAATTATTTATACGTTTGGAAAAGTTTTGTGATTTTATGTATTCTCTGTGTTCAACTTTTTGATTTCTGGTGCATTTTTTGTGTTTACTCTTTGTGTGTTTGTTGTGTGTTTATAGCACACTGTAAATGGAGTTTTCTCTGTAGTGTGCTTTTCTTTAAATAGATAAATAAATAAAGACTCTTTCAGTAATCCGCCAACCAACAGATTCCAGAGGAATCGGTTGTTGGTGATTGGTTTAAAATGATGAAATTCAAAGCTTCATAACTTGGTAAATTTTAGTCCAATAGAATCTATCTTCCAATCTTGTTTTTTCACCCGGTTATGGGATTTAAAAAAATAATCGGTTACAACCGGGACAAAAAAACCCTAATAAAACCGAACCGGCTAAGCGAAAAAAGAACAGGTTTTCTTTTAAAACCGGTAGTTGTTTTGACTTTTCAGCCCTTGCCTTTTAAAAATGGTCTTTTAATTTTTTAAAAAGACTTTTAGTATCATAGTGTGTTTTAGTGCTAGACGCCTTATACGTGTATGCTGTGAGCAGACAGTAACTTCATTTTAATTAAAGCTAATTTCATTATAGAGCAAAATAGACTATATCGTGATTAAAATGTATTACCAAAGGCAAAAACAACGCAATTTAATATTTTTCCAGAGCAATTTCGATCTATTATCTGTCTTTTTATTCAAATATTCAGATTCCTTGGAATTCGGTATTACAAGAGAGAAAATAAAGTATGCTTCTAATGGAAGTTTTCTGCCAATTTTTAAAGCATTTTTTTATATTTTCATTTCTGAAAAGTTTTTTAGTTTCCAGCTTTAAACGACAAATGTTTTATAGAATAAATGTTTCAACGATTTAATAAATTTTATTTCGAAACTAGTTGCGTGGCCCGACGTTGCACGGACTAAATCGAATAATGTGAAATTCCCTGGAGGAAAGAAGTGGGGTCACGTTAGGCCTCGGGACCTATACTTTTTCATATGCCCTCTTCCGTTTCTATCAATAAATATTGTCGCTTACTTCCCCCAACAATACAGTCATTGTGTTTTCTGATCGTAGGATTTTTTAAATATCAAAGTGTATTTAAAACTTTTTTTGAATTTAAAAAAATTTGTATGCATATTAAATTCGCTCACAGTCTATAATAGATATGAAACCTTTCGAATAATATAATTTTTCAATTCGCCTACGACACAGAACTTTGCCTGATCCAATTATCCTTCCAATCGACTTTTCTGTCTAAACGGACGGAATATATTAAGTCGTCTTTACGTAAAATTAAAAATTTCCGTCAAATTTTGAACGAAATCCGTACACAGGAAGTCTTTCCATATGCATGTGAACACAAAAACTACAAAACGCAACAAGCAAGACGGGAAGTTTATCTGTTGTTCCATCCATG
>BGPR01016219.1:0-35004 GCA_013235015.1 Araneus ventricosus
AGTCAAGTTGAATAAAAATGTGTATGAAAAATCAGCCTTCTTTGGAGAATTTATTTCCCCAACAAGTCACTCGTGCATTCTCTCCGATTGCTTGTGGCATGGAGATTTAGAGTTAGTTTAGTTATATTAACGTCCCTTTTTTTATGAAGCAAAACGAGGGATGTTTTTGGGACGGACCTCGTAATTTTGAACCGCAGTCAGATGAAGAGGACGACACCTGAGCTGGCACCCCCTCCCCAAACTTCCACGCCACACCAACGGGAGGACGTTTGACCTCCAACGTATGATTTAACGTGAAACAGGCCCAACACACGGAGGATCTTCAGGGGAATCGGGTTTCGAGCCTGGAACCCTCCGGCCCCAAAGCCGAGACCTTACCACTAAACCACCGCGGTCTTGGAGATTTAGAGATTGGGACGTTGTTTCAGGTTTGGTGCTCATCGCCTAACGGAAGTATGCCAATTCAATTAAACTAAGCTTCTCCTACCGCCTCCTCACACTTCAGATTGCTTATCGATGCTTTCTAGGATCAAGCCGACCTAAACATGTTTACAACAAATATTCTTCATACATCGATTCCGCATTTATATATGAAGGAAGTCAAATTGAATAAAAATGTGTATAAAAAATCAGCCTTCATTGGAGTATTTATTTCCCCAACACGTCACTCGTGTATTCTCTCCGATTGCTTGTGGCATGGAGATTTAGAGTTTGTTTAGTCGTTTAGTTTAGTTATATTAACGTCCCTTTTTTTCGAAGCAACACGAGGGATATTTTTGGGACGGACCTCGTAATTTTGAACCGCGGTCAGATGACGAAGACTACTCCTGAGCTGGCCCCCCCCCCCCCCTTCCCAAATTTCCATTCCACACCAACGGGAGGACGTTTGCCCCCAACGTATGATTTAGCGTGCAACAGGCCATACGCGGCCGATCTTCAGTGGAATCGGGTTTCGAACCTGGAATCCTCCGACCCCAAATCCGAGACCTTGCCTCTAACTCTCCAAGGCCACGGAGTGGCCTTGGAGAGTTAGAGAGTGGGACTTTGTTTCAGGTTTTTGTGCTCATCGCCTAACGGAAGTATGCAAATTCAATTAAACTAAGCTTCTCCTACCGCCTCCTCACACTTTAAATTCCTTATCGATGCTTTCTAGGATCAAGCCGACCTAAACATGTTTACAACAAATATTCTTGATACATCGATGTTAGCGTGTTGTCGGTACAAAATCATTTCATCATTCAACGAGCAAAGAAAGTTTAATATCATTATATCCAGTGAGGTGGACAATGGTGGTTAAACATTGATGTCATCATGCTTATAGGTAATCAGCATGCAACTTCTGCGAAATCAGCCCATAAGTGAGTGTCGAGAGTACATAGTGATAGAAAATTTGGATAAGAAACTTGATGAAATTCACTAACGGTAACAATGTAATTTCATAACTATTTATATGAGATAACCTTAAAATGAACCATTGTACTCGGATACTTTTAGCTCGACAAATTATATTTGTAATATACAAGATGAACGTAAAAGTTTTATTACATAGTTGGATTGTGCAGTTGATAGGCGGTGGTCATAAATTATTCAACCCTTTCAAAATTTAATTAAAAAACCTATATTGTATCAACTTTTTTTAAGTGAGAGTATAGATCAAAATTTTTTTTTTACAATTAGGTTACGCGAATTAATGCGCATTAAATCTGCGCAATCAAAAGTGTCAAAATGGCTAACATACAGCAGAAGGCGCGTCTCTGGTTCGACGGAAGCAAATGAATTGCAACAATTCAAAGAATTATTCCGTTATAGCATCAAAAATGTCAGTCTCCAAGTAAGAACTCTATCAAGCGTTGATATGAGCAATTAATGAGTGAAAGTATCCCTCTTTGACGCACATTTCCTGTTCCCTTTAATTTCTCACACCAAAACTTGATGAAGTTCGCATTTCGAGACTGACAATTTCGATACTCCATCCGAATATTTCTTTTAAATGATAAATTGATTTGCTTTCATGGAAGCAGAGACGTGCCTTCTACTGTACAGTTGCCTTTTTGACACTTGCATTGGATTGCGCAGATTTAGTGCGCCGTTACGGCACTTTACCTTCTTGGAAAAACTTTTCGAGCTACTCTCTCACTGAAAGAAACGAATGTGCTACGTTATAAGTTTTTTTTATTTAGTTCTAAAATGGGTCCAATAATTTACGACTTCCCTGTAATTTAATACTGAGAGAAAGCACGTTATCATCTCTAATATACATATTATGCAATATATATTAGCGTAAATGAGAATTGAAGAGAAATGCAGAAGAGAAAAGTAATAAAAATAACGCATGGCAAAAAAATCTATAGCATATAAATACTGCAAATAATCGTGTTTTGAAGTCAAGTGTAAAAAACTCTTCTCTCATTAAATTTTTTGATATATATGTTACGGAGAATGTGATTAATCGGTAATCATTAATAATAACTAGAGTTTTATGTTGTTATTATTAATAACAAACGGAACTGTCACGTTATTATTGATAATGACAGGTTATTATTAATAATAACAGCAGTAAGAATTAATAATAACCTTTTAATTTCATTGACCTTAACATACACATATACGTATTTGTTTCACATAGCTCCACGTGATACTTTGAAACCGGCAGATAGTGAACAGCAGTCGAAAGCATTAATACTAGATGAGCATCGAATGAGCAAAAACTATATCCGACGCGAAAGACGCCGGATAAAGAGTTCCACAAATTCTTCTTAGCATGGTTGATACTTCATAAATTTACTCTCTCCTGCACATTCAAAGCTTAAAGACAGGCACCTGCAGTATTTGTTAAACTAATTAAAATGTTTTGAACTTGTGTCTTTTCTCTCTCTTATTCGTTGTTTTCCTATTTTTGTGGCTGACGCCTGCTTATTTCATGCAACCTGTACCAATGCAATGTAATTTCAAGGGTTTTTTTTCATTTGTCGATTAATTATAGATAAATAAAAGTCATTTAAAATATGCGAGATTTCACCACTATAATTATAACCATGTGAGCTTGGTTTTTGCTCTTTTCCTCACTCTCAAGATAATTCTTTCCAATTGTTATATATCGAATTTCATTCTTTTGCGTTGATCATTGGGCCAATAAAAGCTGCCATACCAGCACATTTATTTTATAACCACCGTCTCGCGTATACGCATTCATTCATTTATATATATAAAATATATACTAATCTATATACTGAAAAATTAACATTCAATATTTATCTGACAGAAAACATCTTACAGTGATAGGAAACAAATGTCCTGAATTCTACTAAGGATACTATAAAAAGGCATATTAAAAGATAATTGTTTTCTACAGAAATGTAGTTGACAGATGTGTTTTAATTTTTTCAAATTGATCATTCTCATGAAGTTCTCGTTTTTCATTTTTACTGAAACACAAGTTGGAAGCAAAATAGATCCTTATAATGAAAGAGAAACAAAGCTTTATTTCTGTGATTTTTTAAAATTTCCAATGGCAAGGCAAAAAAAGTTTACAAAAGAAGGTGTAACAAAAACAGAAGACCGAAGTCATTGCGCCAAAAGGGCTATCGCTTCCCAATATGTCGACACCTCCGTAAGTCCTTGAAGAGCCCCACATGGGAGCAGGTGGTTCCTTTCCATTACTTCTAAAGAATCGCATAACGGGCAAAAATTTTCGGTAGAAATGCCTAAGCGGTGTAGATGAGCGGCAAGGCAATCGTGTCCAGTGATAAGACGGAAGGCTGCAACTGCATCCCGTCTAGGTTTGTCAGGTATAGAAGAAGGACTAACCCTCCCCCAATTTTTTAGAGCTGTATGAGTCTGAAGATCCCGCAAGGAATTAGATGCACACAAATTTTTCAGAAACAGTTTAATCTTCCAATAAGAAGTAGCTGTATTTGGATTTTGTAGTAAATTAGCACCTTTTTCTGCTAGGAAGTCTGCTTGTTCATTACCCGAACGACCACAATGGCCAGGCACCCATTGAAGAACGATTCGTTTTCCCTTTAGGGTTAGAGTTCTCACGTGTCAATAGGAGTTTGAACTAGCTAATTGATTAAATGGCTGCCTGAGAGTCAGAGAGGAGGACTGCATTTTCAAATTTGTGATGGATAGCTAGTAAGTGCTTTAATGCTATATGCATGGCCACCACTTCACCATCAAAGGCGGTACCGATAAAGCCCGCAGGGGATTAAAAAGAAAACAGGTCCGAAAAGACACCAGCCCCTACATTAAGTGGCAGTCAAACTGAGAACCACCCGTAAAAATATGCAGCCAATCAGTAGCTGAATATCTGGCCGCAATGGTCTCCAGGGCAAGACTTCACAGGATACTTGGTGCAACATCTCTTTTTCTATGAATGGTTTCCACTAGATCCAACTTTACATCGACATTAATCACCTACAAAGGGTTTCCAGGTTTCAACAGAGGTTGTATATCATCTGGAATAGCAAGTTGTTTCCTAATGTCCAGGATTTTCTGGATAAAACCATTCTGAGTTTTATGTTGTCTAGGCTTGATTATATATTCCCTCCAGTAGGTATCCTCTATTCTCAGTAGTTTTTCATAGAGAGCCAAAGCCTTCTCTTTCATAATATCTTGGAAAGGTTTATTTCCTGACCGTAGTAACATCGGATCGATTGGCGTGGACTTCACCGCACCCGTGATCAAGCAGAGAGCTTTGTTTTGCAGTACTTCGAGTTTGTTAACCACCAGTTGTGAGGCTGTGATGATAGCTTCACAGCAATACGTCATTAAAGGCAGTATAAAGGTATTAAATGTGGTGTTAATTGCAGATCGGGCACATCTCCACATGCATCCTGCCAAACGCTTGAGGATACTCAGTCTATTTGTGACATGCTCCGAGAGCCGCTGAGCATGGAGCTTCCAACTTAATTTATTATCGAAGGTTTTATACGGACAGTTTCATCTGCCTGGGAGTGCCCAGGTAGGTGAAACTGTCCGTATTAGCAATCGAAGTATTTTGGTACTGTAGCTCTGGGTGGAAAGTTTCACCGGTTAGAGGAAAGGTCTGTGAAGCTGACTTTTCTTAATTAACAGTCATGGTATTTTCATCACTCCAATCCGACAGGACCCGCAGAGCCTTGTTTAATCGTATTTAAATACGGTTTTTTGCATAGCGTTTCGGTGCTTGGGCCCATTTTACCACATCATCTGCAAATAGTACACATTTAACACCAGATATTGATTTAAGAGTTAAAACAAGATCATTAATATAAATATTGAACAAATTGCAGCTATAAACTGCTCAATGTGAGAGTCCGGTTTGTAGATTAAAAGATTTGGAGAAGAAATCGCCAAATTTATCCCTGCAGGTCCTTTGACTTATAAAAGACCCGATTATATTAAATAAATTTGATGTGATGCCAAAACTCAGAAGCTTCTGGTAGAGAGTTTCTCTCCAGACAGAATCGTATGCCCCCTTGAAGTCAATATAGACGGCTGACAAGATGTTAATTCTGTGATATTTAATGCTTTATTTACATAATCTTCATTGTGTTTTATCCTCCAAAGTGAATCATATTCTTTGGTTGAAATAGTGGGGGAAATAAAATCCACTGAAGAATTCATTGATTTATTAATGTGATATTATAAAATCGTTTCACGTAATAAGTGAATGTCATAGGACAGATGTAAATGTAACAGGTAATGTCTGCAAAAAATGAGAACGGCATTTTGATAATTTTTTTTATTTTATATTCCCACAAACATAACAATAGTTTACTTTCAATTCAAAAGAACAGTGTTTACAGTATTTTAATACTAACCATCACCACACATGGACAAACATTATCCTTTATTATTAGTCGAGATTAGTTTTAAATTGGTCTGAAAAAATGAACGTTGCACATTAATCATTCTAGGGTAATTAAAAACAAGAATACGAAGACTTTATGAGCATGAATTATGAGTATATGACGGTATTTCATTGACATAAGTCTCAATACTGTTGGGTTTCTTTTCTGAGAATAATTCTTTTCAATGTCAGAATATTGGCTCAAAGTGGTATTCATTTATGGATAGAATCAAGCATTAAAGTCGTTTTTTCGTCTAATTTAATTATGTTCCGATTACGAGGATTGTACTTTCAATGAATTCTCTATTAACATTCAGTAAAGAAATACTGCTTGTCAGCACTTACAATTTTTAGTTATGTAGAACATTTTAAATGAAGAAAATTATAAAAACAAGGTCATTAAAATGAATATAGACTTTTCTGAGAAAATAGAAAGGTGTGGTCAGTACTCCAGTAACAAAGTGAGTAAGTTTTCTTTTATTTCAAAGGAACAGAAATTACTTGATATTGTCTAAAAGACAGCATTACAGAAATGTAAAATATATATCCGGAAAGGATATAAATGCCTGATTATATGCTTCAAATATTTCAGTAAATAGAATAGAATATTTGTTTTAGTTTTGACTTGCATTAATCTACTAATATGTGGAAGTATTTCTCTCTCTTCGTTCAAACCATCCAAAACCGTATTTAACAATTGAAAATCTTAAATAATTATGATATTGATGATTTTCTGAAGATCATTCGTCCATGTTGAGAGATATCGATCAGAAAGTTTTCTTTCTTTGTCTATGTATCTGATTTAAAAACTAGATTCGTATCTAAAATTGTTTCAGGGTTTTATTACATCATAAGCATTTTTGAATAATGAGGGACAAATTATGAGTATAAAAAGACATACAGAAACCACGAAACTGCACAGTTTCTACAACAAAGCAGTCTGTCTTTAGTAAGAAAATAGAAGCACATTTGAAGGTAAGTTTCCATATATCTTGAAAATTCTCATTTTTGGTTAAATTATTTTCATCATAAACGTTGTTTCTTTATGCAGTAAACAGAATAAAACGCACCACCACCATTTTAACCACTAAATAGGGATCAGTGTTTTCCAAATTCATTAGACAAAAGTGTAGTAAAAATAATATGCAATATATTCTAAGCATATTTTAAACAATATTTATTGCATATTTTTACACAAATGTTTCTCTAATTACTCAAATATACATTATGAGTTTAAATTTTTCTCATGAATCTTTAGATTCTGTTTCATTAACACCGAAAAATAGCACTTTTTACCTAAAATTATGGCATTATTCGAAGCATTTTGTTTTTTTTCTATATTATACACATGACATTCAGAAATAATCTTAAAATACTGAATTCATCTTTTATTTAAATTATGTAATTTGCATCATCTTAGTTTTATTGCAGTAATATTTAGCACGACAAATTACTGGTTTCATTGCTTCTTTCAATACTTGAAAACCATAACGATGAATTTCGTCATTCTTGAAAATGAATATTTGCAACTTTCTTTTAAATGATTGTTACTGATTTAAATCATTATGTAATTAATTTCTTCCAGATGTTTATCCTAGCAGTTTTAGCTTGCATTGCTCTCACTCACGTCCATGGTCAGTTCTATTACGATGTAAGTATTTTATGTGTATTTGAGAAAAAAATTAAAATGACATTTCTTTCGGGATATTTGTTTATTTAAATAACAAATTGCTTCAAAACAGATAGAATTATTGTTAATGGGAATGTAACAATAATGAAGAAGTAAGTTTTTTCAAAATTATGTATCTCGGGTTACAATTCCACCAAATGAATCGACTTAAATCAGTTTTTGAATTTAATCGACTATGAATAAATATTTTGATACATTGGTTTTTTACTTACAATTCAGAAGCAGAAATGACTGGTTTAAGGAAATTTTTAATTATGTAAAAAAATATTACGTTTATCTGAATTACCGGGATAGAACTAATGTTTCCATTCCTAAAACAGAATTAATCCTAATCCTAAAGAATTTTTAATGAAAACATATAATTACATTGTAATTAAAATAATATATACGATTACGTACGAAAGTTACGATTTTATTTGTATTTTTCTAAGGATAAAAAAGCATAAAAATATCCTACGTTTATCACAGCAAAATTTATGAATTTTAGCGGAAAGCTATTCCAAACACTCAACGAAATAGTACGGAATTGAAGGAGCTTTCCTCATTCTTTCCAATGACTACAGAATATAAGCGCAAATTGTCCTTCAGCCGAGGACTAACGCGTATTCACGATTTCCAACGAAAAGCTTTGAAAGGGAACAAAATAAAAAAATAAAAACATTTATTTGAAAAAATAAATGTCTTTATTTTTATAAAATGTTCACATGATAAAAACATGCACAAAAAATTATTAAGAGAGCCTCTAAAATCCTATTCATATTTGGGAAATAAGACATAATTAATTATGATGAATAATTACTATTAGCATTGATATACATATGTTTTTATTTTTACTCTAAAGTTGAAAAATTATTTTTCTTTTAAACAATATGAAGTTTTCTTTAAACATGAGAAACTAAATAAATTTGTTCAAATCCATTATTTAATTTTCAAGTTCCAAACTCATGTATATTTTAAGAAACTGTTGTATCTAAATAATCTTTATGATACTTCCAGGGTCATTATCATGCTCGTCCTTACCAAGCTGGCTACTACATCAGAGAACCCCACCGTCATCAACATGCTGAAGTGACCCGAGATCACGGTGGAGCCGTCGCAGGCCGATATGGTTATTTGGACGCCAGAGGAATCGGAAGACAGGTGAACTACGTCGCTGACCACGCCGGACTCAGGGCTCGTGTCCACACCAACGAACCAGCAGTCGTCCACAACACCCCTGCCGTAGCTGCTCGAATCGCCACTGACAGTGTTGCCGCACGTGGCGTTGCTGTAGTTCCTGCCTATGATTCTGTTCTCGGTTATGGCTATGGAGTGAATGGATATGGTCTCGGATATAACGGATATGGTCTTGATTATGGATATCCCGGTCTTGGTTATGGATATTCCGGCCTTGGATATGGCTATGGAGGTGCTCTGGGATACACTGGGCTCTTGGGTAGTTACGGAGGTATCTACGCTTAAGCCTTTTTAGCAAATCCAATTTGCCTATCTCACGAAGAAATCTGATGCTTGATATTATACCAAATTTCAATCTCTCCATTATTTTACTCTTTCTCGTTCTTAATGCTTTAAGAATTTCGCGGAAACATTAAAAAATAAATTCTTGGTCAACCTTCTTGATCACTTCTACATTAAGATTCATACGTTTCAAACCACATTTGTAAAAAAATATACTTTTCTGTATACTTGTATTTGTTATATTAATAAAATAAAACTGACATTATGCAAACATGTGTAAATTATTCAATTACATTTTGTTAAAAGAAATTTAGTTAAAGTATTCTTCATTTCAGATTTCACTTTGAAGATACTTTAAATTTTGTTAGCAGGGAAATTATAATCAATTTGTGTTCAAAACTAGCTAATATACCCGTCATTGCTCCAGATTAAAATATTTTCATGTCTCATATTTTAACGTAAAAATTTCTTTTCTATAAAATATTATAATAGCCAAAATTTTGGCGGCGTCTGCATTTTTCTTAAACTTAAAATCAATTAAGTAATAAATAATAAAATAACGGGCAGTTACTGCTTGAACATAATTTTAAAAGAATCCACGCTCTTGAGAGATATACAGTGCAACTAATAAAAATTCCAGTTCAATACCGTTAATATTCAGAAGGATATTGGCATTGTAAGAGCTGAATTGATTTTGTTCCCCAAGAGAAACAAAATGAGTATTCATGCACAATCTCATATGTTTTAAACTTGAATTTTCGAATAGTTATCATCGAAATGTAATTTAAATTATTTAATTTATAAGTATACATAAGCTTTCAATATATTCAACTGTCATACAATTCAATATTACTGTTCGAAGATTCAAGTTTAAAACATATGAGGCTGTATATGAACACTCATCATTTTGTTTCTCTTAGGGAACAAAATCAATTCAGCTCTTACAATGCCAATATCTTTCTGAATATTAACGGTATTGAACTCTGGAATTTTTATATTAGTTGCACTTTATATCTGGCTCTTAAGTGAAGAAAGAAAAAATAAGCTACGCTTCGCACATGCGCAGTTAAAAATTATTTACTACAAATACTCTTATTTCCTCAAATATTCAAGGTATTTACTTCACATTTATATACAGTGCTTTCTAATGTATAGTCACATATTCTGTATGCTTCGTGTAATTTGGTTGAAATCTGTGTGTTATAAGCAAAAATACTTTCGGAAGAATTTGAGATATCATATTTTTATATCTTCCCGAATATTCACGCTATTCTTGTGAAAATTCATATAAATATTATGGACATCAAACAAAACCATTGATTGAAGTTTCAACTCATTGTCAGCTTTTTGTGAAAATGGGATGAGTCGAAATCACTTTTCGTCTTCGTCACTCTCTGTTCGCCTCTTTAAATGCCCTCTTGGCGAGATTTTCAAATTAAAATGCGAGCTTCGATTATTGTATGTCCCACGAATCTCCACAACTAATTGCGAACCATTCAATTCATAGTAATTCCAAATTTTTCCCATTCTAAGAATTATGCTTAACTTTTGGAAACGAGTGTAATATATGCTAGAAGACTCCAAATAACATATTCAATTAAAATATTATCCCAAAAATAGTTTAGTTATATTAACGTCCAGGTTTGAAGCAACACGAGGGATATTTTGGAATGGACCTCGAAATTTTGAACTTCTGTCAGATGAAGAGAACGGCACCTGAACTGGCACGCTCTCTCCTAACTTCCGCACCATATCTGCTAGAGGACATTTGGTCCCTTACGAAGCAAGCAAAACTCTGTTGTATGAAAAGAAATTTATGAATAAAAAGTTTTGAGACTGATTGACATATTTAACTAAAATTATTTTTCATTATTATTCAAAAAGGGTTTAGAAAATTGTTGAAAAGAAATTGAGAGTCGTAGACGTATGAAACATTTCTATTTAGTTTAATTTTTATTATGTTTCATTTATATGAAAGACAATTTTAATCTCAGAAAACTATGAAGGTTTTTACGAATTTATCTTTTTCCCAAAGCTTAAATTTATTGAATCGTATTCAAATAAACGTCAACTTTCGATCTCTATTACTTTTTCTTTGAAAATAAATAACCGGTGAATGGAATGAAACCTTTTTATAAACTTTCTTCCACTCTCCAAGAAGTTCTAATGAGGCTTTCTGAATTTTTCTTCATTAAGAGACCTCTTTATTTTGAAAAGCTCAATGAACTTTGAATGGACACTTTCCAAGAAACGATACACTTTTTAATAATTTTCTGAAGGAATATTCTTGGAAGCTGTTTTTTACAGGAGAGCCTCTTTTAGAATTTCTAATTAAGTTACACTCATGAAAATTTCCTTCATTATTTTAATACTAGGTATGACCGATAAGTAGGTTGAATGATGAAATAAGTCTTGCATTGAGTAGGGCTCATATGTTTACTGTTTGAAAACCTTCAAAATAGTCCCCTTCGTACACTATGCACCTGTGACGAAGTGTGCACGAAACGTCTAAAGTTCTTGACAATTCCTACACTGTCCACACTGTTTTCATATTCCGAGTCACAGCAGATTGAATGTGCGATATGTCTGTAAATCTTTGAACTTTTAGAGCCACTTGAAGTTTATGAAACAGTAAAATGTCCAGAGGTGACAGGTCTGGGGAACACGGTGGTTGCGACAGTTCTGTAACCCAATGTTGAGCCAGAAACCGCCTCACAAGCGTAGCGCTATACTGCCGTGCAAGAGAAACCAAGAGCCAGTTTGCTTCAGATATTATTTACGACGAATACGTGCCAAGAGTCGTTTTAGCACCTCACAGTAAAAGTTACCGTAAACACTTTGACCTGTAAGAAGAAACTCCTTGTGGATTATGCCGTGACAGTAAAAAATGGTTATCAGGAGTGTATTTACCCTTGACTTTTCAAAACGAAATACTTTTCCTTCTTGGGTGATTGGGCCAGCTACACTACATACTCTGGCGTTTAGTCTTTTAACTTTTTAAACAACGTGCAACAGCCTTCAAGGTCTCGATGTCATCTGCATATACCTGCTTCATCATTGCATGACTATCGCCAGCTGATTTACCTAATTTTTACAAGAATTTCAAATTGATTCTCTGCTCAATGACACGCCACAAATTCATAAGATAAGTCGATAATAAATTTCACAGGTGCACGAAACCATGCACTACTCTTTACTAAATATTAAGGAAACCGAAGAAAGTGTCGCTGAGAATCGAATTGTTGCCTTTTTCGATTTGAAGGGTAATTCACTCTACTTCTCGGTCACACCCTGTATTTTTGTACATGCATTTTTAACCCTAACAGGCAAATGAATTTTAGCAATATACAATTGAAAATAGTGATTAGAAGATTAATATCATTAATGCAGAATTATAAGTATATCAGGGCTTTTTGATGGACTAAGCAATCAGATTTTCTACGTTTAGTAATTTAATTATTTTGTGAAACAGAATTCTTTTGAATCCTTCGAGAAAAGCAGATCGATAGAAAAAAATCATTAGGAAACTACGCAAAACAAAGATTACAAACCGTTCCTTTTTGTTTAGAAAGCTGTTCATTAGATTTCGTCACTCAACGGTTTGTTTTTAAATTTAATACCCAAAGATTGAGGACCATTTATTTAACAGTAAGACTCCCTAGAAAATATATTTATTTATATCTTTTGCTGAGCAGTAACTGCAGTTGCTTGGATGATATTCGGCGTAATTACATACATTTATCAGAAAAATCTTATTCTGAATATAAATTAACAATCCAGTGTCTTACTGAATAGAGATAATATCGTTCCTGTTTGAAATCGATCATTTAGCTTAATTGTCTTTAGAAGAAACATTACTTTCTTACAGAAATTGCTAAGTATTTTTACTTTAGTTATTAAATCAAGCATTTATCTCCTAAAATCGATTCTAAAAATTTCTATTTTACATGTAGAGATGGCTCGATGGTGCAATAGAGATTAGCTCGTTGAATTTTCAAGTATTTTATGTGTTGTCTACATTCACCTAGAAAAATCAATGATGCTGACTGAAATATATAGACTGACTTATTACTAGTTTTGAATACCCTGACTGTCATGTTAATTCTCTGATGCGACATCCTGCAGCCTCAGAAATTGCAATACTGATATTCACAATTAGTACAATGTTCACTTCAAAGAATAAACAGCGCAACAACTACATTAAATAACAATTTTATTTACAAAAGATTTTGAAGCATTTTTACACAAAACTTGATTAACTCTTGCATAATACCTATCCTAATTGAGACTTATCTCTAAAACAGCACAATCCACCTTTTAAAATTGTTAAGTGAACCTAATTTAAGAGATCATATCATTAACTTAAAGATAAAGAAAAAGGCCACATTTGCATTGATGCTGTCATGTTCTCTAGCAGTTCCTCCAAGAAAAGATGCTGCGTTTCTAAGAACAGCACCATAATCTTCTAAAAAACGAACCTGCATTTAATCTTGTTGGAAAAGCAACTACGCCAACGGGATGGGCATGGTAGGGTTCAACTTCTCTATAGGGATGAAGCTGGTGGGAGATCACGTGAATACTTTGGAACACAAGTAGCCATTTCGTCTTAAGATTTTAAAAGCATTTTTCGTTATTAAAACTACAATCATACAATTAAATTTGTGCAATAAAATTTGGCAGGATAATTTTATGAGTTGATACAGTCTCTTTAATAAACATTTCTACCTTAGAGCAAGTTATTATTTTTTTTACAATTACTTTCGATTCTTTGAAACTCTATAAGGATCTTTTAAATTGAGTCGTTCAGATGCATATGCGGATAAATCCAGAAAAGAAAATTGAGAAAATTCATGTTTTTTAATACAATAATTTTAAAGTTTGAAGGAAGTTATCTGAAAACTCAGACTATACTCAAAGAACAGTGCTCATAGCTTTACATCCTCGGAAAGCAGGGAGTTAAACTAATGGCAAAGAGTTCTTAATGCCCAAGTTCCTTGGGAAGAAAAAAACGCAACCCCGAATAGTTCATTAATATACTCATTTTGCACTTAACCAAATATTAATTCTTTTATGCTATTAGTCCTCTCGACAATGTATTAATAAACACCGAGAACACTAGTTCAGCTTCAGCAGAACTGGTCAACTGGCTAAAAATATTTCAGAATTCAGTTTAAATTTTGCATCAAATCGATTTCTACCTAGATATTTCGAATGAGCAGAGTGACCAAGCTTTTGAAGTAATTTATTTCTTTTAGAATGTTGGCGGTTCAAGTGTCGGGCACACTGGAAATTTGGAAGAAGCTTAACCCAAGTAAAACAGTAAGAATAATCTGGTAGCAGATGTTACAGAGACGCAATTTTGAAAAAGATCATAGCAAATAAAAAATAAAGATTTTAGAATATGCCAATGCTCTTCAAGTACATGAAGAGATTAAAACGTAGATTTTATTCTCACAAAAAAGGAAATTCAAGTTCTTTCAGTGAACGTACCTCAAACGATGTCGATTAAAAGTTACACCGCCTTAAATATGTTGGACAGTCAATATCTCCACCATGGTGCTAAGAAACCGAAATCAGATTGCTAGGAGTTCTGCAATTTTACAGCTTGCAGTACTATTTTCAAAGATTGCGGAGAATAAAATATAACTAAAACTGCCATATTAAAGACTATTTTAAAATAGTTTGTGATGGATCACTAAGCACCAAATATTGAAGTTGATATTTGTGTCTGAAATGGATGGGAATAAGTACAGAAATGCACATATCATTTACTGCTTTTAGAAGATATCTTATTCGATTTTTTTAAAACTACTCTCCTGCTCAAAAAATAAGTAACAAACACAAAGATACGCGGTACACACGCAAAACGGTGCATTAATACACAATTTACATAAGAGGTAGAGGTTGCATCGCCGAATGCAAAAAGGCAACCAAAATTAGCATAAAACCAATCCGGCGGTTACACCGATACGTCTTAAAAAGGGCCTTGCCGGACCTATGCTTCAGTTCGCAAGCAGCGATAGTTACGCGGAATTCGAGATAGCCAAAGCGGAAAGCATGTGTAGAAGAAAACATTTTCACGATGAGATGAGTTGGAGGGCTGTCGGTATGTTGAAAGCTGATGAGAAGGCAATCTGATGTTTCCAGAAAGTTGAATGTGCATCGTAGTGTCATTCATAGGCTGTGGAACCATTACCGAAAGGGAGCAAATCGCCAGTAGAAGACGTGGGTTTGGACGCCGGAGAATCGCCACAACGGCAGACGACAGCTACCTGTTGCAATGTACCCGACGCCGGAAGACACAAACAGAGAGACAGATGGCGCGCAGCTCTCTGCTGCTGCAGGAAGGCCCTTATCCCGCCAAACCGCGTCGCACAGACTGTATGAAGGAGGACTGTTCGCACGACGACCTGTTGTTTGTGCGACTTTGTCCCCAACGCACTTCAGAGTGCGGTTGCATTGTTCCCGTGAACATCGAAGTTCGACATCAGATCAGTGGGGTCACGTACTCTTTACGGATGAGTCTCGATTTAACATTAAGAACGAATCCCGAAGGGCAATGATATGGAGAGAGCCAGAGACACGCTATCGGGTGTCAAACACCTTCGAAATTGACCATTACAGTGGCGGCGTGTTACTTGTCTGGGCAGGGACATGAAGGAACGGTCGAACCGACCTCTACGTGTTCGCTGGGGGTTTCCGTCACAGCTGTCCAATATCGCGACGAAATTCTACACCATCTTGTGCCGCCTTTTATCGCTGTAATGAGTACCGACGCGATATTTAGGGGCGATAACGCCCGCCCGCATAGAGTACGATTGGTGCGGAGTTAGCTAGAGAGTGAAGCCATTCCACAGATGGCATTACCTGCTAGATCACAGGACTTGAATCCCATATAGCATGTGTGGGTCATTTTGGGAAGAATTGCAGGTCGCAGTGTGCCACCAGGCACCCTCCACGAGCTCCTACAAGCCTTACTACAGGAATGGGCATTACTGCCACAACAAGCGATCAATGACACTATTGCTATCTTGCCTCGCCGTTGTCAAGCATGAATTTCAGCTAAAGGGTATCATACCCGTTATTAGCGTGTGGTCCCCATTGCACATTATGCCTGCCTATTAGGGATGTCGCGCCGTGACGTCCGTAATACATGTGTTTGTGTTTTTGTTTGTCTTTGCTTTATTGTTTGATATATGGTCTAGTAATGCCACACCTACCTCGTGTACAACTTTCACGCATATGCATTAAATAATTTTTGTTTTATTTAGAGATTTGCCTGTGTTGCTCATTTTTTGAGCAGGAGTGTAGTTCGATTGAATAGTCATGGACGATTTTAAAAATGCTACCCGTGTTATGTGATTAAATGCTTCATTTGAGGAATCTGCACTTCATAAAATATTCATCTTATTTTTTGAGCAAGTTTGTGTAACATTTTCTGTTTAAATTTAACATTATTTGTGCAGTGAAAAATATCAGTAATGCTTATAGATCTTCAAAAAGGCTTCTTGACCTATGGATCAAGGCAACTGATAAGATCACAAATATATGGTAAATGTGCGCTTCACTGCAATTCAACGTGAACAATTACTTAGCTATCGTAACTTCTAATATTTATAAAATTCCACGTTTTCTTTTTACTAGGAATGCTGCATTATGATATTTAATTTTTATGCCTGCAATTGTAATTGTTAAAATATTTGAAAATAAATATACAAGAATAAGATTGTTAATCCTGAATAAACAAAGATGTATACGAATATATTTTCATGAAAATGCATAACACCACTTTGATAACGCAACTAAATTGTAGAGCAAAGTTAATGTTTGAATGATTTACGAAGAGATTTCACTTCGATTTTCTTCATTAGAAACATTTTCGAAAAAAAAATTAGACGAATCCAAAAAATTATTTTCACTGCGATTCCTCTTACATGAGTAACATCACAAATTTCATCTTACAATATACAAGCACCTACAAGATGAAATGAGCTGTTTTTACACTAAATAAAACACGCATTTATCATAGACTTCAAATATTGTCTTTTATTTAATTTTCTTTATCATTGATGTTATGAGGAAAAATGATATACAATCATAAAGGATGAAACTGCTAACATAAAAGTTTTTATACTCAAAGTTTTACTGTCATACTTCTAGGCAGGTATACAGCGAGGAATTTTCAAAAGCTATGAACAGCAGTTCTGAAAGTTGACGACTTCCTAACCTTGTTTACAATTACTTATCTGTGAGATGAAGATGGAAAGCACAGAAAAAATTTGGAAAAGACTGAATTTACATAGTCAGTATACTCTGTTGAAAATAAATATTTCTTGGAAAAGTTCATATTCCAGGTCCAATATTTTGTATTTGTCAGATAAATTTTAAACTAATCGCCCATCCCATATCAATTAGTTAAAATTATCTATCAATTTAAGAACGTAAATATTGCCTAAAGCAGCGTATGCATCGAGAGCTCTATACGCTAAAGATCCATCTTTCCGCTATGTCAACTCTGCTTTCAATTATGCAACTATATTGAACATTGTAAATAAAAGGTTATGATTTGAAAATATGGCATGATAGCAAGTTGGGAAAGAGGGTGTTTGAAGAGGGTGCTGGTTTAAGAGGCATATTCTCCATCTGACCCGTGCTGTGAAATTATCCAAGACATGCCGTGAAATAACTAACTTTGCCTTTCAAAAACCCTTCAGCAGCATAAAAACGGGACTTTATTCTAGTCACATCGTTTCGGGAAAAATGGGAGTCATGATGACTCCAACGCTTCAGGCAATCATTACGCAATCACCCCTATTAAAGGGTCTTATTTGATCGTAAAGATTTATAGTACGATTAGAAATGGAAAAAAGGAATAACAGCTGCATTAGTTTTGATCGCTTTGTCATTTTGTCTCTTAGGAATTTATCCACTATTCTTTAACTGGTAGTCTTAGCTTCGATTAATATATTATACAGCTGTTTGCAGGTTGTTAATATGTTTGAGTAAGGCCATTGTGAATGCCATTTGTGTTAATTATATCGAAATCGGAAGTCGTGAGTCATTGGAATACTTCTATATTCCTTCGTTAAGAATTTATACCCCAAAAAATTTATGGAATGGGCATCTGAATTCAGAAGCGAGACCACTGATCAAGGAATGCAGCTAGTTCAATTCGATATGTTTAATCCATGCATGAATAATGTTAGTATTTCTCTTAAACTATTCATCCGTAACAACCTGTTATGTAAGAGTGCAGTTCATCGGTTTTTTTAGCATTTCAATCTTTATATGGAATCTTTATAATCTCGTTGCTAAATTGGATTCCCCGGGCGGAAATAGAAAATGTAGAGATTGGCCATTGTGTCAGTAGCGATAAGTCTGAGCGATTTCTCCCTCCAATGCTCTTTTTGAAGGACGCGTACTATAAACAAAGTTATACGGCATTCACAGAACTGGAGATAATTCATTAATATATAGCCATTCTAAAAGCGAAACGTCGAAATTCTACTGCTAATTTCGTACCATGTTTGTATTATGCGATTGTAGGTGAATGATAAATAATTCGGGATTTATCATTCACTTTCCAGTCCATATTGGTGACAGTCAGAACTTCTCCGTAGAGCCTGAAGGCAAAAACCAAATTTGTCATAATGTGCTTGAGGATTTTATGTACTTTAAGATGCCTAACAGTGAATATCGGAGGTAAAGGTCATCCACTTTCTTCCAGAAATCTTATATCTATACTCGTCCTGGAAAGCATGTATCCTTTGAAAATAAGCCAGAAGCTAGTAAGACTATGTCCTTCACTAAGTCTTGCAATTTCCCCGGACACACATTGTGCCCGAAACTACGAATATATTCCATATCAGGTCAATTATCGACGAATTTTTTTTATTATTTCATGATTAAAATAATTAATTAATGATAATAAGCTAAAAATGGATATCAATTAAGCCAAATTGAGCATTTGGATTCAGAAATTGATTTGTAGGGATTTCGATAGTGTTGGATTTTGTACATTCTGGATTTCGTCTCTGTCGGGATAACGGCATATCTGGATAATACACTTTGCTTTGATGCTGTTGCGAAAAACGTCCCATGAGTGTATAGTAAAAACAGTTCAACAAGCTGGATACCTGAAAATGATGCTTCATTTAACGAATAATCCAGAAACTCGAAGCACAGGTATCACGAAAAGAACAGCACAGATTAGCAAAACAAGCAAACGGCAATTCACAAGCAATAGCAGTGATATCAGAGACAGGGTCTAAGAGTTGACAAACGTGCAATGCGAACAAAACTCCAAAGAGATTCAAAGACATTCAAAAACGTTCACTAGTCTCAGTAACTCCGGGTATTTATAGACTTCCCGAAAATGGAAATCTCTGGAGAAATCCGGATTTGGACTCCTATGAAAGATAGGACCTCGATTCCCGCATATTCAAGAACCGTCATTTTGTCGCCAAATTCGCCAAATCTGTCGCATTGACCAGGGGGCATTCGCTTCACCTGCTCCCAATAGTACCGAGACTGCGCAATGGCGCTCGATTACAAATTACATACCATAAGTGAAAACGTCGTGCCAGCTACTGTTATGACTGGCATAGCGAGAGGAGAGAGTTTTTTTAATTCCACGCATTCCGATAATACCGTAGAATTTACAATCCCAGTTCAAAAGGTAACATTCCCCTTTAAAATTAACATATTCCAGGCTCAGGGCCAGACACTCAAAGGAGCAGGCGTACGCTTGGAAAAACCATATTTTTCGCATGGGCAACTATATGTGGAATGTTCACGTGTGTCCAGCCCACAAAAACTCTACATCCATGCAGAAAATGGAAAACAAAAAAACGTCGTATACAAAAGTGTATAGATAAACAAATTACCTAACTGTATCAGCAGACATTCCTGTTAGTCATCCAATTATGTATTATCAACCGTCAAAACTTTTAATTTCCCGTTTCAACATGTAACGAAACATTTACATTCGTGAATTAAAAAAAAATAATAATCCAAATTCTTCGCGCACAAAGTCGCGAGTAACAGCTAGTTGATTTATAAAATGAGCGTGGAATAATAGTACAAAACGACCTTGAATATGCACTTCAGGAAAGACTTGGGATGTCACTTCGAATTTCCGCATAAAAAGGAACTTTCCAGAATAAAAAAATATTGCTGTTATGGCGATGATGACTTTGCATTACAGCTAACACACTTCTTTGAATTTTTTATTGAAACTCCTAAAGGCGTTTATTTATTTTTTCAATATAAAATCGAAGATCGTTTTTAACCAATTCTTCGCAAATCTGTTTACCCGTTACTGTAGATTTTATGTTTGCAAATTTGTAGTAGGTCACCAAATTTTTGAAATAAAGAGAAATATTTACCCCACAGATTCAAAACAAAGGTTAAAATCGATTTTCATTCCATTGATTCGGTATTTCCACTACACACTTTTCGTCTTTTTCGGTCACATAAATTTATTTGGATTTTTCTGTATATCAGTTTTCAATAATAACTACTTATATGCACTGTTATAAATTGACTTAAAAAAATTTCTAGATGCTTCATTTTGAAAAATTTCATAGAGAAATAGTTGCTTCACGCTCGAAATGTTCGTGGTTTTTAATAATTTTAAGCAACCATTTTTTAAGTAATATTCAAAATCATTTCAATTTTCACTTTCTAAACGCATTATAGGAACTTGTTATAAATATAATATATTATTATAATATATATTATATTAAGCAATAATAATACCATTATAATTTGCTTAATTTTTTCAGATGTTTCCTCTCGTGTTATTAGCATGCTTTGCTTTCGCCGATGGTCAGTTTCATTACGATGTATGACTCCCTGTATCAAAAATAAATTAATTAATAAAATACATAAAGAAATAAAATAAGAAAAATAAATAAATAAAATTACTTCCATATAATTAAAAGAATAGCAGATAAGCATTATGAAAAATCAGTAAGAGAATCAAATAATTGATTGCTCTATTCTTTTGGTGTCAAATAATCGAGAAGAATATTTAAAAAAATTTTCACTCAGTAAAAGAATTTTAAGGATTATAATTTTCTTACAAATTCTTCAAAATATTTCAGTTTAATTCTTTAAATTATTATAAAGTAAAATTTGAAAAAAAAAAAAATGAAAAAATGAAAATTGTGTAAAAAGCATAAGATATATTCCATAAACATGATTTTGATCTGCTATACTTGTGCTTTATATTGCTCCATTTAGTTTTGAATATCAGAATTTTAAATTATTTTTTTAGTAAAAGAAACATGTTATGACAGATGATTTTCAAATGTATAATTTCAGATACATATAAACATTCTAGAATTGTTTATAGCTTTTACTATACTTAATCATTTAAATTTATAAAATTTTCCTATAGAATTTACACCAATTCCAAATTTATCACAACGCTTTTGGAGAACAAATTGTTATTTTTTAGAAAATTAAATAGTATTTAAAGATTTTTGTTTCGTTGAAATATTATTTCTCGAAAATGAGACTCGAGAACAAATACATATTTTGAAAAATAAATAAATAGTTTTGTTACGAATTTTCATTTATTAGAAACACTTCAGGATGCTTATTTCTCCATGAAGTGTTACCTTATACATAATAATTTATATTACTATTTTAAGAACAGTTCTTATAAGCATTCAGTGGAAGAGTTAAAATATCACTAAATATGTCCTACAGTATCAGATGGCAATAAAAATAATAACATCTCAATAATATGGGCAGCAACTTTTCCAAAAAGCATTCTAACTTTATCGAATAATAAGTTTAAATTTTCATCTTTTTAGATTTATTTTTTTTGAAAGATCTACTGTTCTTGTTAATTTAATTCAACAGTGAATTCTCTACTTTACTGTGATATTATTTATAGACCCATTATCATGCACGTCCTTTCCATGTCGGATACTACATCAGAGATCCCCATCGTCACCAGCACGCTGAAGAAATTCGAGACCACGCTGGGGACTTTGCAGGTCGCTATTGTTACTTGGATGCCAGGGGAATCGGAAGGCAAGTAAGTAAGTGCATTACGTTTCTGATCACGCCGGACTCGGGGCTCGTGTCCACACCAATGAACCAGAGGTGGTCCATAACACCCCAGTCGCTGCTCGTGTTGTCTCCGAGGGTCTTCTCGCACGTGGAGTGTCTCCAGTTTCTACCTATGGTGATCCCGTTCATGGATATGACTACGGAGTAAATGGATATGGTCTCGGATATAACCGATACGGTCTGGGTTATGGATATTCTGGTCTTGGTTATGGTTGAGGTGCTCTGGGATATTTCGGACTCCTAGGAAGGTATGGAGGTATCTACGTTTAAGCTCTTTTTACTTCAACAGGAAAAAATATCGACTCGCCTTTCTAGAAAATAGGATTCTTAAATGGAAGAACTGTTCCTCTTACGTAGTATTTGAGCCATTTCGTGATGCTTTTCGACATTGCCTTTCTCTATTTGAATATTTTGCCAACCAATATTTTTTTAAAATTTTTTTATCGTTGTGAGTCAATTTAATATGACTGTTTCCATAAGATTTTTTTTTCGTCAAAATATACATCGCTTCTTATAAGGGTGCTTTGTCTTTCTGTTATAGTAAATGAAAAAATAAATTTGAATTCATTGCATTCAACTATCTGTCTTTTATCTTTTACTGTTACATGCTTGGAGTAACGATTTTCATGTACTTTTGTATTCATAGAATTTTGGTTACTTTCTTTCGTTCTCTCCGACACACACTTCAGTGATTGCATTTAACAGCGGCCTTCATTTGTAATTCTATACAGATGAGATATAAAAACAGTTCGAGGAGAAATTATAGATATTGGGCTGAACGGTGAGTATAGCTTAAGGCAATTAAATTTGTTAGGAGTATGCCCTGAAATCGACAATTCAAACGCAGAATATAAATGGAAAATATGATGGTATTAATGGAATTCAAAATGCATTTTTACGCATTAGAGAAAATGTTACAAAACAAAATTGATAACAGAAAAAATTGTATAATTGTATAAAACGCTGGAATGCACCAAATATATTTGCAAATTAAAGTAAAGAAAAACTTTGTATGTAAATAATGCAGATTAGTTTAACGGATGCATTTATTACAACTTAACAGAAAGAGATACAGAAAAATAAAGCTTATGAAAGATTAGCATATATTATCATTAAACATAGGAGAGAATTCAAAACAGCAGCGATAAAGCAGAATTGGCGTTCTTATCAAACGAGATCTTGAATCTCAATTAACGCATGAGTAAGAAGCTTACTGAGGAGTGAAATGCAACTCAGACGAAAAGGAGAAGGGAAATGAGATGGATTACTACTAACATGTTATTAATTTCAGAGGATCCAGATTATTTCAGTTTCAAATAATAGTGTCACAGAATGAAATGATACACATTCTTTCAAGAGATAATGAAATCACGTGTATTTTTCTTTTCTGAGATGCAAATTCATGAGTTTATCAAATTTTGAATAGATGGTTTCTCGAAGGACAAATAATTTATTAATAAAGATGTTAAATAGAAAATATTAAATAAATCATTTTCTATAGTAAGCGCTATTTCGTTCTAAATTATAAAAGCTTGCAAATATTACTTTCTACCTTAAGAAAAATGAATGCCTTATTTTGTGTATGTTTTCGAGTGCACAATGTTTTGGATGTATATTCTAAAAAATCTCGAAGTAAATTGGAATTTTAAAACATATCGTTTTATGATTTATTTTCCAAATTCAAATCTTTATTGAAGGTTAGTTGTTTTTAAATCGAAAATAATATCATCTGATTCCGAAGATTGAAAATCGCGCGAATTAGCCCCTTTTTTCTTACTTCTTAACTATTCAATTTCTGATAAACCAATTAATGCTAAGCAGTAGTGCAAGCTCGCATGTTCCTACATAAAGCGTTTCCAATTAATCTACGACAGTTTTAATAATTTAACGACAGTAATGCAACTTTAACACATGGATATGCCAAAAAATATACCTGTGCACACAGTTTAAAAAATACACACCTATATGTGTCTCATTGAATATATAAAAAAATACGGATATAGTTACCCGATAAATGCTTTCACTGTAAAAAGTAATCCATTGATACTGTGAATCTTCCATCTCCATCATCCTCATTACATGTATCTAGCCATCCTTACTTTAGCGTGTTTTTTTTTATATTAATATCTTCTTATACAGCATCTAGTTAATGGGGAACATATAACAAAATTAACATTGAAGGAATGTAGAATAAGAACTATGATTTATAAAACATTAGTTATTTCAGTTACCTTGATAAACGAAACAAAACGGCACATAGATTCGTATTATGTAATCGGTCGGCCTTACATCCTTAATGAACCATTCGTAATCGATTTTTAGGGACACATAAAAAAATGAAAGACTAACTCGCATGAATTATTTTTTCGACATAAATTTTGCAGAAAAGGATTTTTAAGTATTTTTTTCTATTATATTCAGTTAGTGGCATTACGTATCAAGTGTTCGGTTGAAAATGTAGATTTTTCATTTTCTAAATCAGAAACGAAAGTAGTTTTTTGCAATGTTAAGAAGAAAATGGTAAATGTATTTAATTATTTATCTATTGATTTAATGCCGTTTAACAAATATATTAGTAAATACAATTGAAAGAATGTTTTGTTTGGGGAAACTTCACATAATTTTAGATTTTGATAGGATTTTTTGGGTTAATTCCTAATTCCTTTCCCTAATCGAGACGTAGTAATTTGTCAGTTTATTTCCCGCCACATAATATTAGTATAAAAAATATTATTTAAAATTGCGACTTGGGGATTAATGCGTTAAGCATATTGAACCAATTGCTATAAATTCGACCCCTCTTCAGAATGTTTCTCTTCACTTCAACGTCGTAACTTGGATGAGGCAAACATATCACTTGCGCTGGACGGCATTACCATAGGGTACATATTGAAGAGAGCTCTGTTATTTCTTTCTTTCTTTTTTTTTACTTTCTCTTATACAAAGCGTACAAAACGAAACTATTGTAATTGACGAGAAAGCCGACTTTTAGATTTAGATGAATCACCATGCTTCATACCTTCTTGAGTCCGAATTCTAAAAACCACCATTTTTAGAATTACGTCTTCCTATCTTTATCTGAACACGCCCTAACTCTGAAATTCAACAAGCTAGATTGATGAAGCTTCTTATGTGGCTATGACGCAATAATTGTAAATTTTTTTATTTAATTTTGAACGAACTCGGTTAGCGGGAAGTCTGTCTGTCTATCCGTCCATGTACATGGGGAGACGTTAAGACAAAACCGAAAATTTCCAGAAGGATGAAATTTGGGTTACGGTTTCATCATCAGAATTTTAGATCCGTATAACAACAAATTACAAATTTACAATTTAATAGTTTTTACAATTAATCGTAAATTTGTAAAAATTACAAATTTTTACAAATTTACGTTTCGATCAGACAAAAGGAGAATGTCCAAAATGTGTATTCGGTATTCTTCACAACTCATTCTCAAAACGCGCTACACTACACACTCACAAAATGCGCCATATTCTGCTGGAATATGCGAAATTCGACGGAGAACACTCCTCTGGCTTTTTCTTAACTCAAAAACATTCCAATCCATTTGGGCCCCGCACCCAATAAATCCGGCCCTGTATGCAATAACTCAAAGATTTTCATGTCTTTAATTCAGTAAATAATAAAATATGAGCTAGTGTCAACTACCCACCAATCCTCCAATGGCAAAATTTAGAAGAGCCATTTAGAGGAGAACAGGCTTGATTAGCATATGTGTCACTTACTCCTATTCTTGGGAATTCCGATAAAAATCATAAAACCGTAATGTGCATGCTCCCACTTATATTCCAGCTTAAAGCTATGTTTCTTCACATAGTGTCAGTATTAATAATGAAGTATCCATGTTCAAAAAATCTGACTTTGAAGCCACTGCATTTTGGCTTAAATTCTTAGGCTTGCATCAGCAGTCACTTCATCGATGCAGTGAAACTGCCCCTGGAAAATGATCTTTTATAGGTCGCTATAGGTTTACTGTCAAGAGAAGGCAAAATATTCGGAGAAACGTAACAATCGACGAACAATTAAATTTGTAACAATTTACGTGTTTCTCGTAGACCTTTTTTACGTATATAAATTTTAACTTAGGCGTATAATTTTTTGTGCATATAATTGTAAAATCAATATATTTTAGTAACAAATTAAATTATAATGGACGAGTTTTCTGTTTTGTTTATTTGGAGAAATGTAAAACTTCCGCTATACCGACCGACTTCCGGTAAAATGCTTCGTCAATGGGAATCTTCAAAATTTCAATTCTCTGTTTGAAGATTAAAGTTAATTAATGTTTAAAGTAGTTTTTTAATGTTATGGCTTAAACATAATTTGAAAATATTAAATTTTATTTTTTATTGTCGCAGCTCTCAATGTTTAATTAAAATAAGACCCTCATTTTGAGGAAAAATCTGCCATAATTGTTCGTTATCGCTCTTTTTGGAAACTTCTAAGACATGTTTAGGGTAAAATTTTTAACCAAATGATTTAGATAATCACTGGCCATACAATTTAGCTAATTGCAATCATTCCATTGACAATTTAGACCATTTAAGAGCTTCTTATAGCCCTTTTAAATAGAAAGAATTAAACTCAAAGAACACATTATGCAACGCTTTGTGTTCTAAACAAAGAATTGGTTAAAACTTGGCGCTTGATACAATATCCAAACGGATTTGGCGATTGCTTAAATCAGAGGGTTACCGGAAAACGGTATGAGAATCCAAAATAATCAAACCAAAAATCTTGCCTATATATGCTGTAGAAATTCCAAATGAGCACATAGAGTGCAGAATAATCAAAATTAATAAATATTCTGTTTGAAATACTTTTTTTTCATATTTCGTTTGGCATCAAATTCTGCTTTATTTCTTTAATTAATACTCACTGCCGCTGGTGCAACACAATGATCTATCTCTACATGTGCAAGATTTTTATGATATTGGACGTCAACGGTTGCCGCTGCTTTTAAAAATCTTCTCCAACGATAGTTTATTATTTGAAATCACCGGAATTACTTTAAGGATAGTAAATATTGCATATATAATCTAAATTGTAGTTATTAAAGGTCTTTGTATGTTAATGTCTTCTTTATTGTGCAACCAAATGCTACGATCAAGTAACAAAGTTTAAAGGAACGAATTAGCGAGCTTCACAGTTGAATGTTATTTATTCTTTCTAAATATGTATAGAACATTTTTTGAGATTACAGATTTTCTAGAATCTTTGAGTTTTCTTCATAAAATTTGTATTTATTTGTATTATATTGTTTATAAAATTATTGTGTAGCGCATCTATATATAATTGTATATTACAAGTTATTGGTTTATGTATGTCACATTATATACTTTACAAACTCTGTGATATTACGATAATAATGATATGCAGTTTCTAAAGTACGTAAAGTTGTAAATGAAATGCGTATTTATTCGTATATTACATGTTCTAAGTTTATGATACATTACTTTTTGAGCTTTACCGACTGCATTGTTCTGTGATATTCATGATCAATAATATGATGTGACAATGACATTTTGTCTCGCCCTCCTGCCGGTGGATGGCGCTGAAAAGACCGTTGACTTTCCAGAGAAGAAGAGACAGAGTGTGACTTGAGCCTTCGTGCGAGAAGTCTGGCTGGCTTTCCTCTCACGGGACGAACAAATCTCGCCATGCTTAGCGAGTTGAATATATGTAATCTAATATTAGTTAACCCAGAATATTTCTATGTGGAAGATGTTTGAGCAAATAAATTTCATTTAATCCAACTTTTGCCACCGTTATTTTACCCGTCATTTTCACTTCTTGTGAGCTAGCCGGATAATGGCGGCTAAAACTGACGCCCAACCGTATGGCCGAATCTCGCCTGCATCCTGTTTGCTTGATAAGTATATTTTGTAATCTATACGTTTAAAATGGAAAGATAAAAATAATGATTTAGAATATGGTGTTATCTGGTCGAAAATTGTAATCATAAATTATACTGTTTTGAAATTTGTAGCCCGTGTTAGTCCTAGTTGAAAAGTGCTTAAAATGGTTCGGAACTAGTTAAAAGTAAAATAGCTGTTACATTTGCATATTCGTAGTTATGAATTTTTTTGAAATAATTTTTTGTGCTCATTTAATTGCTTTAAAGTTCGATGTTTTTAAGCATTTTTTTTCAGATGAAATTGTGTTTGAAATATGTATAAAAACAAAGCTCTCATTTTGTTGTGTGTATCGAATGCTATATATTTTCATTAATTAAAGCAATTAATTTTGGTGTTTTATATTTGTAACAGTATTCAAATTGGTAAATAACTATTGTATCCTGTTATTGATTATTATGATTGAAGATGCAGTGATTAAAAGTAACATAAATATTAGATTTAATTTAATTGTGTTATGCTTGTTAACAGTTGATTGTCTAATAATAATTGGTTAATGGCAAATTAATTATTATCTCCAATTTGATTGTTTTGATGACTGCGAATTTATAATTGATAACTATCCATTTTCACTTCATTTTTTAAAGTAACTTAAGAACCTATTCTCTATGTGTTCAAGTATTGAATTTAATTGTTAGAAAAACTGTTAGTTTGTGCAAATTTTTGTAAAATTAAGATTTTATTGATTGTATGTATAATGTGTTCATCATCTACTTCCATCGGAAACAAAAGTGTGTTTGTGCGCGTTACAATGAAAATTTACATTCGAAGTGGGTGATATCGAATATTGAAGTGCTACAATGAATCAGTCGATTCAAGTGCAAATAAATTTTCGCATGTGATTGTGTGTACTACAGTGAATCAGTCGATTCAAGCGCAATAAAATTTGTTGAAGCGTTACAGTAAATCGGTCGATTCAAGTGCAATAAAATTTGCTGAAGCGTTACAGTGAATCGGTCGATTCAAGTGCCAATAAATTTTTGCATGTGATTGTGTGTGAATCAGTCGATTCCACCAAAAGTTCAAGCATGGCTTTCCTCGGCAAAGCCCGTAAAGAAGATCCGATCATTCTCGCCAGAGAGTTAGGAGAAGAGGTCACCCCTGACCTCAAGATAATAGATCTCAGGAATTTGATCGTGGAAAGCACAAATTATGAGATGGAGTTTGTTAAAGAACTGCTGAACACAGTTATATCGCAACAAACCGAAGAGGCTGAACAAAGAAAACTTTAGCTCGAAATTGAAGACAGAAGGAAAAGAGAAGAAAGGGAATTCAAACTGGAAAAGCTGAAACTTCTAAATGAATCTTTCAATTCAGCTGGAAGTGGGTCTTCCCGTCCAAAAATAGATTTCCTGTCTATGATTCCTAAATTTGATCAAACAAACAATGATATAAGCTTATATTTAATCCTATTTGAGCTCCAAGCTCAGGCCGCAGACGTTCCGAAGGAATTTTGGGCTTCACACTTGCTCAATCTGCTACCCTATGAAATAGCTCAGCTTGTTGCCAGAGAAGACGTAGGGATTTCACGGGATTTTGAAAAGGTGAAGAGCCTGCTACTGAAAATATATAAGCTTACACCTGAGAAATTCAGGCAGCTGTTTTCCAAACACTGCAAGTCTCCTACTGCTACCTGGAAAGACTTTGCATATGAAGTCAGGAACTATTTTCATGGATGGATCAGCGGTTTAGATATTTCCACTTTTGACCATCTAAAGGAACTGATAATCGTAGATCAAATCAAGCGTAGAGTTCCCCCCTAAGTGCTTGAGCACTATATCGACGAATGGAGCCAACTCAACAATGTTGAAAAACTAACTAGCAAGTTAGACGACTATGATGCAGTTCGAACCAAGAGAGATTTCCACACCTCCACATCCCGAAAAGGAGCTGAAAACAGAGCATACCCTACTCTTAACCAGAAGAGGTATCCAGAACAGAATCCGAAATTATCGGAGAATCCTAAGCCTGAGAAAAAGAAAATCGATCAGCCTTGACATGTTATGGCTGTGGAAAGCCAGTATACATAAAAGCCAAGTGTCCTTCATGTACACCCAGAGAGAAGAGGAGTTCCAATGGTATAACCCTTTATACTTGTCATGCTTCTGCTTCACCAGCAGCTCTACTAGATATCCGAATAGGTGATATCCATGGAAGAGTATGTGCTGACACTGGTGCCACTCGCTATATTGCTGGTGAGTTAATGTTCAACTCGCTCCGAGAACGAGGAGTTGATTTTCAGAAGATGGAAGTTACCATGGCTTAGGCAGATGGCAGCCGAACTACCATGGAAGCTTACACCACCCCGGTGTCCATTGACATTGAAGGAAGAACTGTGCCCATTTAGATTCTGGCTTTACCAAAAGCAAAAGGCAATCGAACACTCTTAGGCACTGACTTTTTGGAAAAGTCTGGTATTGTTCTAGACCTCAAGAACAAAAGATGGTATTTTAGTGACAAGCCTCATCACAAGATATGTTTCAAGGAAGACTTTGATGTAAATTCACTACAGGCTGCTGGAAGTATTATACCCAACAGTTGCCACCTTCGTGTAGATGATGGTACACCTTTGACCCCAGAGCAAAGAGAGAAGATGAGCTACCTGCTCGAAAAATTTGAGAGTATCTTCAAGCCAGGGGGAGACCCTACCCCTAATGCGGAACACCACTTAAATACTGAAAAGCGTCCACCAGTTTCTGTACCCCCTTACAGAATGACGCCTATGAAAAGGGAACAATTAGAACGACAGCAACATGAGATTAAGCGTCTTCAAGAAGCTTTCATTTATTGTCATATACTGTCTTGCTTTCAAAATGAAGATGTCCGGAGTGATTTCTTGAGTGGAGAAAATGGTGCCGTTCAATTGACCAGTGAACAATTATCACAGTTGGATCAATTATATAAATGGCTTGGACCTGGATTTCCAAATGAACGAGCTGATATTTCGAATCATTTTCATTCTTTGGCTGAAAACCATATTTTCTTGGTCGAAGGAAAGAATAAAGAAAATGCTGGTACTACTTATAAGCTCCTTAAAGATCTCTTGTTCAGCATTAAGGAGTCTGGGTATTTCTCAAGACCATCTGAGCCTCTTGAAGATGGGATATCCAGTGATGACATGCAGGAAGAAAACTTGCTTGAGAAAATGGAAAATACCAATATTTCCGTTGAACAACCTGAATTCATTCAGTCTCCAACTAATGACCAGCAGTATGAAGTTGCTGAGGAATCGAATAATACCAATTCAGTGACTACTTATGAGGTTCCTGAACCACCAGCCCCTGTGCGAAATGGTCCCTTGCAGGAAGTTCTCTCTTCTCAGAATTCCTTCAATTTCTTGTAGGAGTCGCAAATTTATATGGGAGCTCCTCACATGGATCCTGCTGTTGTAGCTCTACACCAGATAGCACCACCACAGGCTGTTAACTTCACTATGAATCCATATCCTCCATCTCCACCACATGAATAAGTATCTCTTCCTTTAGTGAACGGAAATGAACCGCATGAAATCTCTGGGCCTTCTGTACCTGTTAGCCAGGTCTCTCCAATACCTAATGCTATTCCACGAACGGTGCCTCCCTTCTTGTCGTCTGTTCAGCACGATTTTGATCCATCTCATCCCATCCCCTCTCAGACATTCACAAATCAAAGTTTCGCCGTGGTGCAGAATATGATTATGCCTCAAGACTATGTCCCAGTGACAATGCATCATGGTCCTCTTCCTCATAATTTAGCACCAATTGCTGTGGTACCTGCGCCATCTCAGGTCACCACTACTCCAGCCCCTATTATGCCCATGCATGTAACAGTTACTGTTCCGGTTCAAGAGGGAAGTGCTACAACAGTAACAGAACTAAAACAAGAAATTACACCTTATCTAAAAAGTTTCTCAAAATTTATGGCTGAGACCAAAGAAGTTGCTGAGATGCAACAAGATTTGGGTAAGGAATGTGGTGATAGAAAGCGACGGAGATCTCCTAATTATTTCCCTGGAGACCGGGTTTTTGTCACTACTCATCATATGAGTAACGCCGCAAAGGGGCGTACTACCAAGTTTATGCCAAAAAGAGATGGACCCTACATCAACCTCACCGAAAAATCACCCACTTCTTATGTAATCGGCAACCCAGAGAAACCAAATGAACCCGTGGGAACATACCACGCATCAGCACTGAAAGTGTTCAAACAGGATGAAAGTGCGACACCGGTGCACCCCATTAGAGAACGTGGAAGACCACGAAAGACTTTTACTTCTGGTTCCACACCGAGACGGTCTGGTAGACGTCGGAACCAGAGGGGGAGTCTGTGACAATGACATTTTGTCTCGCCCTCCTGCCGGTGGATAGCGCTGTAAAGACCTTTGACTTTCCAGAGAAGAAGAGACAGAGTGTGACTTGAGCCTTCGTGCGAGAAGGCTGGCTGACTTTCCTCTCACGGGACGAACAAATCTCGCCATGCTTAGCGAGTTGTATATATGTAATCTAATATTAGTTAACCCAGAATAATTCTATGTGGAAGATGTGTGAGCAAATAAATTACATTTAATTTAACTTTGCCCAACGTAATTCTAACCGTCATTTTCACTTCTTGTGAGCTAGCCGGATAATGGCGGCTAAAATGTAAAATATTTAAAAGAATAAATAAAATATTTTATGAAAAAAAACCAATTGACCAATTTTCAGTTCCATAATTAAGAAAAGTATTGTGAAGAAATTGAATATAAGTCTCATAAATATTTTCGATTTAATTTTCATTACTTTCATTTACAAGAACACGAATTTTAATCTCCGAAAATTATGAATAATCATGAATTTCTATATTTTAAAATCTTAAATATATTTTTTCATGTTCAAATTAGTACCAACAACCGATTTCTTTGCTTCTTTCGAAAATAATTTAAATAAATGTTGAATGAATTGAGACGTGTTTATCCAGATTCTCTTATTTGATAAGAAGTAAAAAAACACGCTTTCAAATTTCTTCTTCATAAGAGATTCCGTTATTTTCAATTATTCAATGGATTTTCAATGAACACTTTCTAAGAAATAGTATACATTCTAATAATTTTTGTTGGGAATCTTTTAGGTGTACTGTTCGACAGGAAAGCCTCATTATGAATTTCTAACTAAGTGGCGATCATGGAAATCATAGTGCACTTGGACACGCACTGGCTTTTGAATTAGAGTAATAAATAATTAAAATAGCTGTAAATACAGTTAAAGAATTTATGTCATTAATACATTTTTATAAGAGTATCAGACGTTTTCATAGACTAATCAACCAGATTCCCTATTCAACCCAATTGTTGCAGCTTAGACGCTCCGCGCACCTGCAGCTGTTTAGCAGATACTCTGATAATTGTTCCCAGATGCGCTGCGGATGTAAAGTGAACACTGGTGGTCGAATGAACGGATGTGGTTGATCATAAACAATGTGAGTTGGCCATTAACTTGTGGAAATTCTAGGATTCCTCCAAACTTCTTTTCTTAACTGTGATATTCTTTGGCCTTAATCTCTAAATATGCTGAACCCAGTAATGGTAATTGTACAAACTTTCCCCGTAAGTTTATTGTTAATTAATATATTAATCTAGATTCTATATCTCTGCATACTTGTGCAGTTAAGACTCCAGTATGTTACAATACGAGTAATAATTTAATTAATTTTGTAAAAAAACAGTTCTTATGAAATTTTATAGAAAAGCAGATAGAACGAAGAGAAATCCTGGAGAAAATATGAAAAGTAACAAATACAAACAGTTCCTTTGTATTCGGAAAGTTGTTCATTAAATTTCTTCAGTCAACATTTTATTTTCCAATTAATCAACGAAAGATGGAAAACATTATATTTAAGTGTAGAAATCCCAAGAAAATATATTTATTAATATCTTTTCTTGAGGAGGGCTGCAGTTGTTTTGATGATTTTCGGTATAATCACATACATTTATTAGAACTTTTCTTATTCTCAATAATAACTAGCAATTAAATGTCTTCCTGATCTTTATAAATAGAGATAATTTTCGGTCCATTGTTTAGTGGGTCAAACAGCTTAATCATCTTTAGAAGAAATAAATTACTTTCTTACAGAAGTTTCTAATTAATTTTACATTAGGTATTAAATTTAAACAGTATTTATACAAATAACAGCCTCATATTAACAAAATTCAGAGTAAGAAGTATGTATTATGCTGTTAAAAACAAAGGATTTAGCTTCTAAAGTAGATTCTATAAATTTAATATGTTTCAAACAGAGATTAGCTTGCTAAATTTCCAGTATCTTGAGTTTCGTCTACATTGACCTTCCAAAATTAATGAGGCTCACTGAAATTTAAAGAACGGCCTGTATCATTTTCACAGCATCGATCACACCTCCTACCTTGACCTAAATAGGTATTTTAAAAAATTGTACTTGTATGTTGTTAAATGTATTAGACTACTAGTTTCGACTATCCAGACTGTTAGGTTAGAACTCTAATGTATTTCGTCACATCCAACAGCCTCATAAAAGTAATACTGATAACAATAATTAGGACAATATTCATTACACAGAATAAATGGCCCAAAATATGCATTAATTAACAATTTTATTAAAACAATCAGATTTTGAAACATTTCTTTTGAAAAAAATCAGCCTTTCTTTTAGAGTACCGATCATAATTCAGATTCATCTCCAATGTAAAATCTTCAAAAAATGGAACAATACAATTTTCGGAATTGTTAATTGAATATGATTTAAGAAAATATATCAGTTAAGCTAAAGGTGAAGAAGAATGTCACATTTGTTCTGCTGATGCCATTTTCTCCAGTTGTTCCTTTAATAAAAGTGCTCCCTCTCGACATAATTACTGAGATCTTCTAAAAAACCAATCCTGCACCCAAACCATGGACGGCTGGGACAGCAACTACGCCAACTGGATGGACGAGAGGTTCCACTACTCTATGAACATGAGGCTGATGGGAGATCACATGAACAGCGGCAGGGTTTTGGTTGGCAGTACCTGG
>BGPR01016220.1:0-35003 GCA_013235015.1 Araneus ventricosus
ACTGTCTAATTTTATTTTATAGAAGATAATCTTACCTGATAGTAAGGAACAGAATTCTTTGCATGATAGAAAAACAACAGAAAATATTTGAAATCGTTTTGTCAAGAAAGAATGGACTGGGAGAAATTTTCAATAAAAAAAAGATTTTATTGAATTAATAGAGAAATGTTAGAAGGTAGACTCAGCCTTTTGTATCTGTGTAAAAGATTTAACATTTATTACAATATATTCAAAATTTTATCGACGTATATAATTAATTAAAAAAGTAACAGTTTTACTAGATCTAAGCAACAAGTCACTATCTCCACTGTTTGATGGAGGATCACAATTTCATTTTAATTACAAGCAGACAATAATTTATTTTCGTATCAATCCAAGGAATATGAAAATTGCACTGTTTCTATCCTAATTTTTTGATAAAATTTGCATTTGTCTTTTGTTTTCTATCTGACTATTTCATGTTGTTTTATGGGCTTTTTGTCATTTTCTGTTTTCCGTTTGGATGTTCAGAACTTTTGACTTTACTGTTGCTTTTTTGAATGCAGAGTAATTGAGCTTTATTGTGATGTTTCCTTTTTCCGTTTTGATGTTGTTTTGTACATCCCGCTGTCCGGGTCAGTTCCTTACACCCTCTGTGTAGGCTGTGCCGGCAAGTTCGAACAGGAATGGCTGAAAAGAGTCGCCAATAACCTGGTCTCCAGGCAGAAAATTCGTGGGATTATCAAATTCATTAGCGAAAACATAGATCTTTTCCGGCCTCCCTAGCCTTCAACATTCCAGCGAGCTGAACTAAGAAGCTCAATCACCGGACATTCCCCCTTCAAATAAAAGAAAGGTATTTCAACATCTAAAGAAAAGAAGACTATTACGAATTAATAGTGTAAAAGTGAAAATGCCTGTGCTGTACATAGTGTATATATTTCTTTCTTTTTGTTTATTTTGTTTTTCTTTTTCTTTAATAAAATTCCCGTGTCTTGTCCATCAAACCGTTGAATGACCGGTCTGGTCACGGGTACGGGGGTAAGGGACGGCGTTCTGTTCTGTACCAATGAATCAATAACAATTAATCTTTGTAGGAAAGCAATATCAACAGAATTTCAAATTCTTATCATCTGAAAGAGATTTTTTTTCTTAATAATTCAAAGGATATTAAGTTAATATTGTGTGGATACCAAATTTTCTTTACCACTGAATCTAATCACTAATATCAATTAATGCTATAAGCAAATCAAAACTGACCAAGCTTAATGGATAGACAGCGTTTCCGCATATTAATGCGTAGAAAATCATTTGTATTCATAAAAACCCGTCAAGAAATATATATCCTTTGTTTTCATCCTAAGAATGAATTAATATTTAATTTCCCATATGAATTTTTTGAAAGCAAGTCATAAATTTGCTGTTGTCGATTTTTTATTTATTCATGAACGGCAATATTTACTCTAGTTTATTCGAGATAGTTCGCTTCTCTTCCTCAAATATCTCTTTTAATCTCTAAACACTTTGCAGTATATTGTCACAAAGCTGTAAAGTTGTTTCCCTGACATACTAATATTGGCGACAAACTTAGCGACTTGGCGAAAAATTTGGCAACCATTTTGGCAACTTGGCAAAAACGCTGGCGACTTCTGAAGCAAAAGGAATCTTCTAGAGAAATCCTGAACTGAGGACCTATCTCTTCTGGGAGCCAGTAACTTCATGAACCTTTAGAGAATACGTCACTTGCTACGTAATGACGTCATTTCCTGTTAAAAAGGTATAAAAGCATGTTCTCAAACCAAGAGTAGTTAGTTCCATGCTCTGATGCGACTATGCTAACTTTCGATCTTGAAACCCTTATTCAGCTGAACTCTAACCAAATTATATGTGGGGATTTCAACGCACACCATAATTCCTGGAATTGCAACTTAAATAACACCAGCGGCTACACACTTAGGTCCTTTGCAGACCATGTTGGTTTAAAAATTCTTTTTCCACGTTCCCCTACTAATTTTGGTAATAATTCAGCAGCACTATTTACCTTTATTAAAAATTTTCTCTATCCCTACGAAATTCATTCCCTTCCGGAATAAAGTTCTGACCATAACCCTATTTTCCTCTGTTTTTATTTCAAATACTCTCTCCCGGACACCCAAGGGATGACAAAAATTAATTGGAATAGATTCAAAAACAGTCTTTTGAATAACTGTAAATTCAATATAAACTCTCCTGTTAAAATTTATGAGATGGCCAAAAGTATTGAAAACCTAATCAATCATGAAAAAAGTACGAGTTCCACCCTTATTAAATATCATCAAATTTTTAATAATGCAGAGCTTGTAAAATTTAATAAAGAGAGGAACCTTTCCAGAATTCCCGTAATACAGCCCACAAGAACAATATAAATAAACATAATAAGAAAATTCATAAACTTAAAGCAAAAATTCGGAGTGAAATCCTAAATAATAAGCTTTTCAACAGCAACACTCATTATTTTAAATTATGGGATTTTGTTAGACACTTCAAAAAGAAAAGCAGTCCATCCCTACTCTTCGTGATTCGGCCAATTTTACATACACCGACATTGAAAAAGCAAACTGCCTGGCTTATAGCCTTGAGACACAATTTACATTAAATAATCTTTCGGACACTAGCACAGAAAATTCAGTCAATCACTCTGGCGAGCACTTTAGAAGTCTAAATAGCAATTGTACAAATCCTGATTTCCCCCTCCCTTCTGAAGTTCTAGATTGCATTAAAAAATTGAAGAACAAATCAGCTCCGGGTATTGGTAGGATCTCAAATATTATGATACAGAAACTTCCTTTAAATGTTATTATTTACTTTACTTTTCTTTTCCAAACAATTCTAATAGCAGGACACTTTTCTACGCGCTTCAAAACAGCTAGTGTTGTTCCCATTTTAAAACCTGGTAAAGATCCTACTCAGCTCTTTAGGTACAGACCCATTTCTCTTCGTTCCTCTATTAGCAAAATTGCTGAAAATATTATCCTCACTAGGTTTAACAAACATTTAATTGATAATAACATCCTCTGTAATCAACAATTTGGCTTCAGGCCCAACCTTTCTCCCTCTCACCAATTGCTCAGAGTAACTGAATTTATCTTTGAAGGTTCCCTTAATAAATAATAAACAGGAGCTTTCTTCCCGGGCATTCAAAAAGCATTCGAAAGAGCCTGGCAGGATGCACTCATCCACAAATTAACAGGTTTTAAAACTTCTTTCTACCTCACTAACGTCATAGACTCCTATCTCAAGAGTAGTAGCTTTCGTGTTAAAGTAAACAACGAGCTTTGTGACATCAAAAACATTGCAGCGGGTGTAGCGCAGGGCTCGAAGCTTGGGTCCATTTTATTCAGCTGTTATATTAATGATTTTTCCAAGCAATTCTTGAATGTATGCAGATGACACTGCAATATTGGCCAAAATTAAAAATCCAAATTTCATCCAGATAGCACTTAACCGACACATCAAAGCGCATGAGGTCTGGTTTACTAAATGGAAAATCGCAATGAATACTTCTAAAACTGACGGAATCATGTTTGATAAAGGCGGGGAGAAACACTAATTTTCCTCAGACCAAAATTAACAATGAAATTATCTCATGGTCTAAGGAAGTAAAATATTTTGGCGTAATTTTTTATACTAGGCTCACATGGAAGCCACACTTTATATATGTAAGACAAAACAATTGGGCACTATCCAGAAAATCCCCCCCCCCACACTTATTGCTCGAAATTTTAAAATGGATGGGGAAGCAAAAATCCTTATTTACACTGCGTGCCACTTTAACTTACGCCGCGCCGGTCTGGTGTTTCACTGCTATATCTAACTTTAAAATTCTTGAAACTCTTCAAAACAAAACCTTAGACAAATTTGTAATGCTACTTGGTATATGACTAACACAGATATTAGAAATGTATTAAAATACCCTTATTTTAAAGAATTTGTTAAAAACTTCTCTACTAGCTTTTTCAAAAATATTGATTATCATAAATACCCAGCTATTCAAGCAACTGGTATCTGCTCCCCTGACATTAAACTTAACCCTCCTAGCGTCAGGCCCGAGATAACTGCGTGAACTTTTTTCCTCTCATAACGGCAGACCCGAGACTGTCTCGGGAAAGAAAAGTTCCATATAAGTGTCAGACCCAATATTTTCCTTCTACAAGTTCTACATAACCCAGCTAATTCTATATACCCGGCGACATAATGAGAGGGAGTGTCTGTGGTCGGGGGAGGGTCAGTTTGAATAGATCTCGTCTTTTAAGTCGTATTGCGTTTAGTAGCGTTAAATCAGGGCCAGAAGTCTTCTGCGTAAAATTCGCAGATCATTCTGAGTTATTTTTTACATTTAGAGAGTAAATGTGTATCCAAAATGAGTGTCAATTAACGGGCATAAATTTGAATGTCTATAAACCTTGAATATGAACAATGAACAAATACGTATATGTTCATTGAACATATACGTATTTTTATTAGCCTCTAACTAAAGAAATGTGTTTAATTTAAAACATAAATAAAAGTAATATAAAATTAAAAAGGTGACAATTTTCTCTTTTACAGATTAATTTAAGGATATTCGAATTCAAATTGCTTTTGAAACTTAATTTTTGAATATAAATACTATAGAGTTATACAAGATTTACTTAACATATGAGTACGTTTATACCTTTTAATAAAAACTTTTTATTTGCTTTAATTTGTTAGTGTATTTAAAAAAGGTAATGGGCAAAATCTATGAAATCAACTTGTTGAACTGTTTCATTCAAAAAAGATTAACATTGATTATTTAAAATCGTATATTTTCTTAACGTAATAATGTCTTTTAATTAATTGGGAATTTTAAGTTTATTGAGCATTACATAAGATTCTTATTTGGGCTTTTTTCCGGAATTGTGAAATCAAATAATTTTCTTTTTTGGATTTACGAACACGAACAAAAGGACAGTTAAAATTAATTGAATGTCAGCGCAGAAAGTCAATTTATCCCATAAAAAATTAAAAAAGAAGTGCATAACCTAAAGGAGTCTATCATTTTAAGATTTCAGAAAAAGGAAAATTTTTCCCCTCAGTCTTCCCCCTCCCAATAGATTCCTAGACCCACACTTGAAAACAAATACTAAACTCTGTAAATCGCTATCTCCAAATCTGAATCGTAGGAGATTCCATATTTAAAAAATTGTTTCTCTAAATGTGGAAGAAACAAAATTGCAACGTAGTTTTACTAATTGTCATTATTGTTTTAAACACACTTTTCTAAGTACTACAAAACATTTGCACATTTTTACAATAATTATTTTAATGAAGTTATTCTTAATTTCTAAGATATTTTTCCCGCAATAGCCTCCCATTTAACGAATTCTTAGATCCACCCTTTGTTACAAATAATAAGTTATGAAAATTCAACAAGACATAAAATGCATGCAGATAAACACCATAGATTGTTATCTCGAAATCCGAAATGTCCTGCGAGATTCCTTATTTCGAAATTTCTTTTTCTAAATGTTGAAGAAACAAAATTATAGCATGATATTACTAATTTTGATTATTGTTTTAAACACATGATTTTAAGTACTGTAATACATTTGCAATGCGCTGAATGAACAATATATATTTCTTTTTGTTTCAAGAAATAAATTCGATCAATAATTTCATAGTTCGACGTGATAAAAATATTTTTTTTAATATGCAGTGAGGAGAAAACATTGAAACGTACAAATTTAATTTGTAACAATAAGATTCATATAAAATATTTAAAATTTTTTTTCTTATAAAGTTCTTGTGGAAATTTAAGAAAAAAATCTAAAATCTTTCACCGATTCCCATTCTAACATGTTGCATTTGAAACTGCAGAACATTCCCAAATATTTTTCTGAGAATACTCAAAGAAGGGTCTTCTAACAAAGGGTCCTCTCACAAAGAATCGAGGTGAGAAGTCATCTGTCACTGCCTCCCGATAACAGGTTTAATAGCCCCCTACGGCGCGCAAATGACCGCAAATAGGGGTTCAAACCCTTTTGTCCAAAACCTGACAAATTGGAGAAAGACCTTCTCTTTCAGCGTGACAATTTTGTCAAACGCAGCAATCTGAAAGCCTAACGGCTGGAGGATTAAGAGACCAAGAAATATTCTCATTAACTTATTTTTCAAAATCCCCTCTTTTGTTTTAATTCTTAATTTTGCTCTTTTAACATTGAAAAACAAATTTTAAGGTTGAAATCGAGTACCTGTGCAATTTCACTTTACTGTTTGGTATGGATAAAAAGAAAAAGGACCAAACATTGAAACACGATCCCTCGGAATCTTTTGTCTAGCATCTCCTCTCTCTTCTTTGATTGGCCCTGCTGATAACCCTTCACCTCTCCTCTGCTGGAAGTCTCCTGCTGATTGGACTGCTGTCTATCTTTATATGCTGCTGCAAGATTCTTTTCTCACTCCTTCACTGATCCACGCCAATTCAGGACATTCATCGCAAAGCTCAACCAACGCAAGACCATGACGGATCGTGCATGAGCAACCTGCTTGGGGCTGGGCGCCCCAACAACCATCTGCTAGTAAGAGTAATCAGTTGGACTTTGATCAACAGTGAAGCTGGTGAACTGAGAAACATTTTTAGCTGTATTGAAAGTGCTGCGACTGAGAGTTATTGGTGATCTCTGCTGTTTATTAATACAAGTGCTGTTTCGTTTTGTTACCTGTGCTACGTTAGTGTTTTGCTGAAATCTACAGGAAATAAAGTCATTTATTTTTTTATTATCTTGCTTGTTAATATACACCCACAAGACAATTTTTTGTACAGTATGAGTGTTCTTGGTAAACGGTAACTGGGCGCAGTTTTACCTTATGGATTCACTATTGATACTGCATAGAAGGGTATTTGTGCAGTGCAGTTTGCAATCCAAAACTCAAGCAGTTGCAATCTTTTCAAAATACACCAGTTATATGCAATAATTAATTTTGTAAAAAATAATCATTTAAATTTTTTCTAATTTTAACATTGCATATTTGGTTTTTGCGTAATTTTCTCTTTTTGCATGAAGCCAATACACATTCTCGTGGTACATGTGAAACCAGCAGCGATAAACCAAATTTAGAATCCATGGCGTGTTTTAGGAGTAAAAAGATGAGGCTTTTCTAGGACAACGATAAATTAAGTAGTAGATGATAGACACAGCTATACTTGCAGTATTACTAAGACGTCTCATGTATAAATTTCATATACATTTCTCATTTTCAAGTAGAGATTGGAATTTTCAAATGAAACTTAATTTATAAATTTTCACACTAAAATCTTTGTAGTTATAATATCACGTAATTCTTATGTTGTATAAACAAATTCAACAAAATATATAAACGATATTTTGATTGTTTGGCCAACGACGAGTGAAATACATAGAAATAAATAAAAAAATTAATAACAATAGGTTTTTAAAGAAGCACTTTTATTAGTGTTCTGAGAAATGAAGTTTCTGCAAAATGATCCTTTGAGCTCCAGTGATTTAAATGTTTGCAAACATCAACTTCAATAACTAAATAAACGGGTGATAAAAGTCTCAAAATATCTGCATATTTTTATACATATTATACAGAAGGCTAATAAGATGCTTTGATGAATAAAACCACTTAATGTTGCGAACTTAATGCCCAAAAATAAATAAACTAAATTAATAATTTATATAAAATCTATAAAAATGACACCTTTTAATAATACTTATTGCCTTTAAGATATCCACTTTATGAAAAGCGATAGTCATATTATTTAACTAATCTCTTCCATAAGGAAGCCACAGGAGCTAAACGAATGCAGAAAGAGAAACAAATCTGAAGTTGTCCCGACACTTGAGCTTATCATGAAGCTCAGCCTAGATTCAGCAAGCCTTGAGTACCTTTTCAAGGCAGACAGTTTGTCTTCGTTCGTTCCCATTTCGAATATTCTGACTTCATTTGGTGAGTTTGTTATTACTGGTTTAAAAAAAATTAACTGCTAGTAAAGTTAGGAGGATTATGCGGTAAAAACAGTATTTCTGAACGAAGGTAATAGTACAAAATTATTAGACCTAGTTTAACATGAAATGACGCTTATATATTGCTTCATTTGCAAGGTTTCAATTCCCATATAAACAAATTTTATTTAATACTTCATTAAATTTGGCGTAACTCCTTCGTGAGTTTGTTTCTAGGTTTTATAACTACTGAAGATATTTCCAATTTTAACCCTAAACGGACGCTGCTGAAATCATACTTCATGTTGTTGAATTATACAATTAAAATGAATATTTCAAGTAATATGTTTCATCCCTGTATATTATCCGTTACAGACTGATGTAGTATGATTGTCAAGTCACGATGTATTATTATGTCATTAAGATTCTTTCAGGGTATAAATAAATAAAGACATTTAATTAAATCTCTTTTACGAGATTAGATGGTTTCAAAGAAATGAAATAATTCTAAAAAAGTGGGAATAAGTTTAATGAAAATAAAACTTAAACACCGTATCTAAGAATTTGAACTTGTTTTTCCCATCATCATTGATGGTTTCTAGATCTTAGTTTGTCATTAGCATTAATACTGAAAACAGAGATGGGAGACTATAAGTTGATAATTTAGATAGAATTGTGACCCTTCACGCGCTCTTTGGTCTAATTAGCTATCAAAGTATCACTCCTAAAATTAAAGTTTTTGCAGTAAGCCTTATTAATTACTTTAAATAAATAATTGTCTTAAATAGATTACATTTACAATTAGATATATCTAGAAAAATATTTATCATTATTACTTAAACAAGTCAAATTATCCATATTATGAGTCTTAGTTGCATATTACATGTCTCAAAAGAGAATATCCAAGTTCATAAAACGTTCTTATAACCTCAGTGATTAAAAAAAAAATAAATTGGAGGATGCATTGTATAGTTAATTTCTGCATTTCTTTACTTGGAGACAAAATTTCGTCATAATTTTATTAAAACTTGTAAAACTAGTGAAAAAGTTAAGTAACAAAAATTTTCCAAGAGAAAAATCTTTACGTTTATAAATTTACGTTATAAATGTACGTACTATAAATAAATTAGGAATTTCTTATGAACGTTTTAAAAATTTTTGAATTTAAGTAATGAGCATTGAGAAAGTGTGAGTAATTTGTTAGAGGAACGGAGTTATGAATTTTTTTCTGTACTTAATTGTATTCGGTATAAAAAATTATATTTCCCAAATAATACCAGATATTCTGCATTGAGTTTACGGCTAGTGTGGTGCGGAATTCTGGAGAGGGAGTTCCAGCTCAGATCTCGTCCTCGGCTCTGACCATGGTTTAAAATTAGGAGATCCTTCTCAAAATAGCCATCGTGATGCTTCAAAAACGGAATTTAAATATAAATTAACTAAACTTAACTGCAATAATGTAACTTATTTTGCAATGTTTCGAGAACGGAAAAATACTATACACATATTTTGAAATATCTGTGTGCAACGATGTTTATGTAAACAATTTATTAATATAATAAAGCTTCTTTAAAATGCTTTCATAAAACTTACACATATACTCATGAAACTGTTTTTGTAATGTTCCTTGGATTATTTATCAGTCTAACACTTCAAAAGGCTTTTATAGAGGCTTAATTCTACGACTATGTCAGATACACATGTTAACAGGAATAAGAGTAGATCGCGTGGTTAAGCAAATAAGTGGGGAAGATACAGTGAAAGTAAAAATGCGGAAACAAGACGCCGATAAAGAAAGCAGTCTAAATTGGTCATAGTCATATCCTGCTCTCAGTATTAGTGTTAATTTCTCCTCTCCGGTTCAGTGACATTGCCTTCTTTACAGATTACTGATTTTTATTTGGTCAATTCAGAATCCTAGGTCTGCTATCTCACTCCTTTCTTGTTCCGTAGCAGTATTCGATATTGTGAGTGTCCACCATTTCATATATTATACCTCAAAAGTCCTGACATTTCAGTATAACGTTTATCTTACAATTCCCTTTTTTCAGTACAGATGCTTGATGGTTATGGTAAACATAGATTTTCTGTCCATTCAAAAGGCCTCATAAAGAACCACGAGGATTCTAGGCATGGGGACAGTAGGTATGCATTAACGTTATAGTCAAGATAAGACTTATAGTCATGATTTGTGTTAACCGAAGTAACTTATGTTAGCATTATATGAATTTCCAGACATTACTTTGCTTATAACAGATACTTTCGTCGTGCATTTCCTACTAAACTTTCATTGTATAGAAAACCTACAATCACAATTGCATTTTCATTGCTAACAGGAACCGAGCTCCATTGCCTACTCTTACCATGTCCTAACCAGCCTTATCTGCCCTTCTGAACAAGATAATTGTGGCAAATTGTGGTAATTGTAAACAAAACAGGAAACTCGTCCATTCTCTCCACTGCTGTTGATCGATACAAGTTGGTAAATGGTATTGGGGCAAAAGTGAAGCAAGTTAATAATTTGTTCCTAATCAGAAGAATTTCATTTGAAATCAAGGATGCTATGCAAAACTGAATTAAACAATAAGCTAACAATATTAAAGATATAACCTTAATTATTTTTTATTTTAATTAAGTAATGTGACAATACAGCAAACCATGATGTCTGAAAAATTTATTTTAAAAGCAGTTGAAGCTTATTTATCTATGTATTAATAAAAAAGAAACTGTGTCTGCGTCTGCATATATGTGTGTTTAACACTATGCGGGACTGGACATGGGACAATGGAATTTGGCACAAATACGCTTTCAAGGGGCTGATGTGCACTTCAGGGCCATTTTTAAAAAAGTTATAATTAATTAAAAATTAAACGAATTTTGCGTTTTTCCTTGATAACCGTGGAAAATATTATTACAGAAAAAATATTTTTAAACCTTTTTAAATTTAAAATACTTTTTTCTTCTATTACACTATAGTAAATGCGGTTCCAATTCTACAGCATACATAATTCAGTCTTAAATTGAAGCTGCAGTATGCTGAGAGTGACGTCACGTAAGAGGCGTTGTAATCGAGATGGCTATTAGAAGCTCAGACACTCCGCCCGTTCCCTCTTGTCGATTACGCGTCTCCGCTCTCAGCCTTGTGTGGAAGAAGGCCGGCATTATGGTAATGTTTTAATGCTGTTAATAAATTATTTATTGTTGAGGTAGTATGACATTATGATTGGAGTCAACACCTATGCAACCTGCACAAATCTTAAAAATATCAATTGAGATTCAGTACAATGTTTTCACTAGTCTTAACATCGTTTCCCCAATGTTATAAATGTATAATTCTGATGGAATATGTCAATATATAATCAATGTATAATTCTGTCTCTGATAAGTCCAGCAAAGGTTACTGAATGAAATACTGCTATAAAAATTATAAAAATATTTTTTAATTTATTAATGATAACTTTGTTTTAAAAATTATCTCCAATAGTTTCTACAATAACCCTTAGGTCTTAAATCGATTGCATTGTATATCAAGAACGCTAATTGATAATTTCAAAAAGAAGTGATAATGCAAATTCAAATATAAAAAATAGCGTTTACAATTGAAAAGTACCAGAATGCAGATATTTTATAATTTTTAAACAAAAACCAATTTAGAAGGTCTGAGATTCGGGTTCGTTGATTCTGGAGAAACGGCCTTCAGAAATTTTGAGGAGGTAAATTTTTTCTTCGAAGAATAAAGAAATAAAAATAAAATGTAATTTACTTGTTTAATTATTCAAATAAGTTGTCAAGGGTTCATGCAAAGATTTTTCCTTTCTAACATTTCCAAGGTTTCATACTGTTAAAAGTTCTTAATGAAAATAAAATATTTTAACCAACATATACGGCTAGCTCACAGGAAGATAAATGGACGGTTAAAATATAGCTCGGCCATAGTTAAATTAAATTAAATTTATTTTTCTCACATTTTCCACATAAAATAATTATGGATTTAATACGATTACATAAACTCTGACAAGTTACATTATTCAACTCGCTACTCATGGCACGACCTCGTTTTTCTGATGTAAAATGCATCATATGAAAATGACCGCTATTTTGATATGGTTCAGCATCAGAAGAAAAATTTGAGCATATTCCGATGCCGATGGCTTAAGCTACTTCCTCCTAATATGTGTGAGAGAGGCTGGCTCCCCTTATCCCACCATCGAACAGACACTGATGAGAACTATGAAAAGTACTGGATTTTTAACTCACGGAATGCAGATAACAGATAAGCACATTTGCTAAATGAGTTGTGACTATGCCTACAAATATGGAAGAATCCAAACAAGTGTTGAACTTTTGTGGCGTATCATTTTGCATCACTGAACAACATGTGGACGCAAGGTTATCCAAAGTAACTAGGAATAACAATGATTGCAAGAAATTTGCAGATTGGTTAATTTGCCACAATCCATTCCCATTTGGGTAGCATGTAATTTCACTGACTACAGAAGTGGTCGGGGTTGAAAAGTATATTGTCATCTGTCAGTCCGAATTTTACATTGAAGCTTGGAAAGCATTGTTGGAAATAATGTCGGTTAAGTAAAATTTTATCGGACAAACAGAGTTGTACCGATGCGAGGATTTATCAGAAGTGTAAAGTTTCATGAGGAATTGGTGATAATAGATCCGCGAATTAATTGGAGACATGGCTATTTTTCTATCTTTGTTTCCTGGTCTAATTCGAAGAATGCAGAAATCAAAGTGACTAGTTTTGTGTATATAAGCTGGCGGCGTTGTGGGATTTCCTCAAACTCCGTAATGAGACTTCTGGTACTTGAATGACTTGAATGATAGGAGTTATGGGATTTGAAGCAACAAAGGCTGTAATCCCCTTCTGGTACTTCTCTGTCTATTATCTCTTACATACGAGTTATCTGTTTGGTTTACGTACATTAAAAACTTTTACTTTATTTGCATTGCTTTCTCACTTCCTCTTTGAATATTCCGTTGACTTTACATTACACCGGATATAGGAATGTTAAAGGTTTTTAATGTAAATAAACAAAACAGAAAAATGGCCCTATTAAGTTGGCATATAAATTTTTCTCCAACTTTAACATCGCTTCCCCTGTTGTCCAATAATCTAAATGTATAATTCTGATAAAAAATTTTCCTCCTACCTGTTTCCAAATTGTATACTTTCATAGAGCTGACAGATGGCCCTGGAACATCAAAATCAGTAGTAAATAGAATCACATCGTCTACTTCCTTTTCCTTCAAAGGATAACAATTTCTATTTTAACTTTCGTTAACCAGCCCAGACATAAAAGACCAAGCTTTAAATTAAACAAACGGGAACGGATCAGAGTTTCATATTCCCACTCACCCCCCCCGAAGTATAAAAATTTATATATATAAAATGTTTGAATTAAAATAGTGGTAGAGATCTTAAAGCAAGTTGATTTACTCTTAATATTTATTTCTACTTCCTTTAATGTATAAGCTATGTCTGGAAAGCGAATGTTTCTAAAGAAATTCTGTTCAAATAATAGTTAAACAATTACTTCATAAGCAAAATGTCAATCTCCAACTGACGTTGAGTCTAGAATAATTGCGCTCTTTTAAATTGACGAATGCGCTTGCGTTTTAATTCCCTTTATTACAAAACACCATTTTATAACAATTTACGAAAAGAAACTTCTCGAATTCCTTAATAAATATGATACTAACATAGTATCTAAACTGGAGAGTCAGAAGATCAGTTTCGTTTTAATTTATTTAATAATATTTCAATATTCATATGGAATATTTGAATCTGAAATGTCTTAATATTATTCGAAATCATGTACGCCATGCAGAAACTAAAATTCCCCCATTCAGATCACTGCATTAATTCTGGCTTAAAAATATGAAGAGAAAAGAAAGTGCTCCAAGACAATTAACCCTATTAGCACAAGATATTGTACGATATCTTTACGACGCTGTTCGATATTCTGAATACCGCACAATATCTTGAAGATATCGTAACGATATTGTACATCATCTTGTGCTATTAGAGAAGTATACGGTTGAAAATCTTCTGACTCGTAAAGATATTTTCACGCGATGTAAGAACCACTTGCACGTTTGTATCTTCCTTCGCCATGATTTTCGAAGCATATTATACATGTAATAGTATGGAACAACGAGTAGTATAATTTAAAACAACATGGTGTACCTGGAAATGACAATTTGAAAACGTAGGTGGCGCTTTCATCCTCGGTGTGTATTTGTAGCACTATGTGTCTCTATTCTAAGACAGAATTCAACAAACTTCATTGTAAAATGTTTAGCAGAGGAAGATAAACTATTTTACAAGCCTTGTAAATAGTAGAAAAGGATTAAATACAAATAATAACTCAAAAAGCTGAGATCTTTACACTCCCTATCTTTGTGAGGAACATCATGTTTTGGGAAAACAAATTAAATGAAACCGAAACGAGATACATTAGAAGGTTTTAGAGTAGGAGCCCTAGCTTTGGAAAACTTCTTTTGTGGTTCTGTTTTTTTCTGAGTTGAAAAGCAATCAGTGATTAGTTCATTAAAAGCAATTGAATGTAATCCTGTTAAAAACGCTAGAAAGAATATTTAGTTTTTGAATTAAAATCTCGCTTTAAAAATTATCGCAACAAGAGGTTTCTTCAGTTACACCTATGATTTAAATAGATTGCTTGATCATTGATAATTTCAGAGAAAAGTGACTTTTAAAATTTCATATATAAAAAATAGTGTTTAAAATGCAAATAATATACGAATGCAAATATTTTTCATCCTTTTTAAACAAAACGAAAATTAATTAATTTAACTTCTAAAATTCAGTTTCATGTGTTCTGTAAGAAATCGTCCCAAACATTTTTTGCAGATTAATTTTGTCCTCAAGGAATAAATAATTCAAAATAAATTGTAATTTTATTTTTTTTATCATGCAGAAAATTTAGCCACAGTCAATACAAATATTTTCTTTCAAACTTAAAAAAAATTTAACTGCTAAATGGTCTTAATGGAAAAAAATATTGTTTTATTTAACATAAAATGAATTTATTGTCGGTTTGTATCAAAGAAGCAGGGGCAATTCTCTAGGCTATATTTGACTCTTAGTCAGATGCAATACATTTGTTCTTTATAGTCCATTGCAATTAGACCAAAAAATGTCAAATAGTGTTTTTTGGAAGTGATAACACAGGCCTGCGAAATTTAACTTTTTGATTAGGATTTACATAAGTTTTTGTAAATTATATGATATTTGTCAAGCCGATTTTATAAATAATAACACGTAATACACGTAAGGACTTTTTACAATTGCGAAATTTAAAATTTCGTATTAGAGTAATTTTTAAAATTTCTCGAATAAACAATTTACAATATATCTTTTATTTAATAAAATTTACTTACAAAAATAATTCTAAAAATTAAACAATGATCAAATATATGTATCTAAAAAATTATTAAAAATTAATGAAAATTTATCTTACTTTCTCTTCAAAGGGATGCTTTTCTTCTTCAGATTTTGAAACTGTATCATTGTTTTTCAAGCCCCTACATATTCACATCCCAGTGTCCATGTTATCGTTTTACACGTATTTTATATCTTCTTGAAAGATCTCACACATTTCTTCACAGAATACCAGTGGATGCCGCCCATTAGGGCTGCAGAGCTGCAGTCAGTCAATGAAATTATTTTAAATGCTTGTATTTTCGTTTTTGTTCTAATTGGCCTTCTTTTCAACTTTGAGAGATCAATGATCAACGAAAATGGCAAAATGGAATTAAGAAACTTAATAAGGAGACGGAAAATCAATCAAGAATTAAGAGAGAGAGACAGATCAGACATTCTTAGAGTTCTGCCTCTAGTAAGGAACAAAATTCGGTCACTGAGCAACGCGGAACACTCAATTGGATGAAACAACCCAACCGTTTCACCCTTTGCTAACCAGAGTCAAATTTTCGGTCTTATATATAGGATAGATTTTGACGATACTTATTGAATTCTAATATATTTTAAATCTGTTACAATATGAGTAGACCTCCCCAAAGTGATTCCTATATTCTCAATGTCTAATTTTATTTTATAAAAGATAATCTTACTTGATAGTACGGAACAGAATTCTTTGCATGAAAGAAAAACTACAGAATGGAAATATTTGAAATCGTTTTGTCAAGAAAGAACGGACTGGGAGAAATTTTCAGTAAAAAAAGATTTTATTGAATGAACAGAGAAATCTAAACAGGAAGACTCAGCCTTTTGTATCTGTATAAGAGATTTAACATTTAGTACTATATACTCAAAATTTTATCGAATTATATAATTATTTAAAAAAGTAAGAGTTTCACTAGATATAAGCAACAAGTCATTGTCTCCATTTTTTGATGGAGGATCAGAATTTCAGTTTAATTACAAGCAGAAAATAATTTATTTTCCTATGAACCCAAAGAATATGAAATTTGCACTGTTTCTATCCTAAGTGTTTGCTAAAATTTGTATTTGTCTTTAGTTTTCTATTTGACTATTTCATGTTTCATGTACTTTTCGTCATTTTCTTTATTCCGTTTGGATGTTCAGAACTTTTGATTTGCTCTTGCTTTTTTGCATGCAGAGTAATTGAGTTTTATTGTGATGTTTCCTTTTTCTGTTTTGATATTGTTTTGTACTCCTCAGTGTCCGGGTCAGACTTTTACACTATCTGGCAAATAAATAATTAAATCTCAAAACGATACTAACTTTTCTGTACCATTGAATCAATAACAATTAATCTTAGTAGGAAACAATATCAACAGCATTTCAAATTCTTATAATCCGAAAGATTTTTTTTCTTAATAATTCAAAGGATAATAAGTTAGCATTGTGTGGATACCAAATTTTCTTTACCACTGAATAAATATCAATTAATGCTATAAGCAAATCAAAACTGGCCAAGCTTAAGGGCTGGACAGCGTTTCCGCATATTGATGCAAAGAAAATCATTTGTATTCATAATAACCCGTCAAAAATATATATGCTTTGTTTTTATCCTAAGAATGAATTAATATTGAATTTCCCATATGAATTTTCTGAAAGCAAGTCATAAATTTGCTGTTGTCGATTTTTCATTTCAATATATGATCGAAAATATTAACTCTAGTTTATTTGAGATAATTCGTTTCTCTTCCTCAAATACCTCATTTAATCTCTAAACACAATGTTTGCTTCATCAATATAATTTCCCTTCTCTGCAGTATATTGTCACAAAGCTGTAAAGTTGTTTCCCTGACATACTAATATTGGCGACAAACTTTGCGACTTGTCTACAAATTTGGTAACCATTTTGGAAACTTGGCGAGAAAGCTGGCGACTTCTGAAGCAAATGGAATCTTCTAGAGCAGTGGTCCCCAACCCCCGGGCCGCTGACCGGTGCCGGTCCGTGGATCAAATTTTACCGCGCCGCATAAGGAACATTAAATTATTTCCATTTTTATAAGCTTTTATTCAACTTGTTTGTCTTCCTTCAAATCTTGTGATCGACTTCTTACCCCCAGATGGAAGCGTCTCGTTGGAAAGAAACAAGCTCAGGGTTCTCATTGATTTAGCGTTCTAGAGAGTTAAAATGTTAAATCACTTTATATTCATTTTTTGGTGTAACTGTATTTTATTTTGAATATGTTTCAATATTTGTTTATTAAAAACATATTATCTCCCCAATTATTAAAAAAATGTTTTTTAATATTTAAATACAATTAAATTAAAATTATTAAATCAAAGCAATCTAAAATAAAAACAATCAACGGCCCCCCCCCCCATTCAGCCGGCCGCGATAAAATTATCAAACGTTGACCGGTCCACGGCGATAAAAAGGTTGGGGAGCACTGTTCTAGAGAATACGTCACTTCCTACGTAATGACGTCACTTCCTGTTAAAAAGGTATAAATGCTTGTTCTCAAACCAAGAGCAGTTAGTTCTATGCTCTGATGCGACTATGCTGACTTTCGATCTTGAAACCGTCATTCAGCTGAACTCTAACCAAATTATATGTGGGGATTTCAACGCGCACCTCATTCCTGGAACTGCAACTTAAATAACACCAGAAGCAACACACTTAGGTCCTTTGCAGACAATGTTGATTTAAAAATTCTTTTTTCACGTTCCCCTACTAATTTTGGTAATAATTCAGCAGCACTATTTATCTTGCGCTTATTAAAAATTTCCTCCATCCCTACGAAATTCATTCAATTCCGGAATTAAGTTCTGACCATAATCCTATTTTCCTCTGTTTTTATTTCAAATAATCTCTCCCGGACACCAAATGGATGGCAAAAAGTAATTGGAATAGATTCAAAAACACTCTATTGAATAACTGTAAATTCAATATTAACTCTCCTGATAAAATTGATGAGATGGCGTAAAGTATTGAAAATCTAAACAATCATGCCAAAAGTACGAGTTCCACCCTTATTAAACATCATCAAATTTTTAATAACGCAGAGCTTGTAAAAAAGAGAGGAACCTTTCCAGAATTCCCGTAATACAGCCCACCAGAGCAAAATGAATAAACGTATTAAGAAAATTCATGAACTTAATGAAAAAGTTGAGAGTGAAAGCCTAAATAATAAGCTTGTCAACAGCAACATTCATTATTTTAAATTATGGGATTTTGTTAGACACTTCAAAAAGAAAAGCAGTCCATCCCTACTCTTCGTGATTCGGCAAATTTTACATACACCGACATTGAAAAATCAAACTGTCTGGCTTATAGCTTTGAGACACAATTTACATTAAATAATCTTTTGGACACTACCACAGAAAATTCAGTCAATCACTCTGTCGAGAACTTTAGAAGTCTAAATAGCAATTGTACAAATCCTGATTTCCCTCTCCCTTCTGAAGTTCTAGATTGCATTAAAAAATTGAAGAACAAAAAAACTCCGGGTATTGGTAGGATCTCAAATATTATGATCAAGCAACTTCCTTTAAATATTATTATTTACTTTACTTTTCTTTTCCAAACAATTCTAATAGCAGGACACTTTTCTACGCGCTTCAAAACAGCTAGTGTTGTTCCTATTTTAAAACCTGGTGAAGAACCTACTCAACCCTCTAGCTACAGACCCATTTCTCTTCTTTCCTCTATTAGAAAAATTGCTGAAAATATTATCCTCACTAGGTTTAACAAACACTTAATTGATAATAAAATCCTCTGTAATGAACAATTTGGCTTCAGGCCCAACCTTTCTACCTCTCACCAACTGCTCAGAGTAACTGAATTTAGTTCTGGAGATTTCCTTAATAAACAATAAACAGGAGCTGTTTTCCCAGACATTCAAAAAAGCATTCGACAAAGCCTGGCAGGATGCAGGAAGGATGCATACCTCACTGAAGTCGTAGAATCCTATCTCCAAAGTAGTAGCTTTCGTATTAAATTAAGCAACGAGCATTGTGACATCAAAAACATTGCAGCGGGTGTAGCGCAGGGCTCGAAACTTGGGCCCAGTTTATTCAGCTGTTATATTAATGATATTTCCAAGCAATTCTTGAATGTATGCAGATAACACTGCAATATTGGCCAAAATTAAAAATCCAAATTTTATCCAGATAGCACCTAACCGATACATGAAAACGCTTGAGGTCTGGTTTACTAAATGGAAAATCGCAATGAATGCTTCTAAAACTGACGCAATAATTTTTCATAAAGGCGGGTAGAAACGCTAATTTTCCTCAGGCCAAAATTAACAATGAAATTATCTCATTGTCTAAGAAGTAAAATATTTAGGCGTAATTTTTGATACCAGGATCACGTGGAAGCCATGCTTTTTATATGTAAGACAAAAAATTTAGGCACTATCCAGAAAATTCCCCCCGCCCTTATTGCTCGAAATTTTAAAATGGATGGGGAAGCAAAAATCCTTATTTACACTGCGTCCCATTTTAACTTACGCCGCGCCGGTCTGGTGTTTCGCTGCTAGATCTAAGTTTAAAATTCTTGAAACTCTTCAAGACAAAACCATTAGACAAATTTGTAATGCTACTTGGTATATGACTAACACAGATATTAGAAATGCATTAAAATACCCTTCCTGTAGAGAATTTGTTAAAACCTCTCTACTAGCTTCTTCAAAAATATTGATTATCATGACTACCCAGTTATTCAAACAACTGGTATCTACTCCCCTGACATTAAAATTAAAGAATATTTTTAAATAATATGTTTATTACCTAAACTTTTCCTTTATGTAATTAACAGAAATGAGCATGAATAGTTTAATTTTTATTTAAAAAATTCTGAATGCTATTCACATTTAAAAATATTAATAAAAGCAAGAACTTAGAACGCAATATAGGCTTAACCAGACTTCAGAGGTTCTTAATCGTTTCCTTATTCAATTGCATTTCACAAGTGCCCATTTTTAGCATAGAACACACATCTCAAATTTACTTTTGCATTTTTGAGCAAAAATAACAATTTTCATACTGTTAAATTTCATGTCACAAAGCAACTCCTCAAAATCAAAATAATCTAAAAATGCTAGAAAACTTTATCCTAATATTTGCAATATATTCATACATATATATAACATACATAATTTGTGATATACAGCGGTATTTCTATTGACAAAAAATTTCGATATAATTAATTTTAATGATAAAAGAATTATAGCTTGGAAATTATTATAATAGTTAACAATAAATAATTGGCCAGTAAGAGGCAAAGGATCGATATCTTTAGGGATCATTTTTAATTCCATGTCATATTATTCAGCAATAAATATATAAAAACACAAACATTGGCAAAGTATATTACATGGACACTCAGAGTATTATTCCACAAAGATGAACAGTTTAAAATTCTACTGCAATTGCACGAAAAACACAAAACTTCAGTACTTTATTTATTAAAGCCAAAATAAATGTTTCCAATTTACTTATTCATGCAAATTGTCTTTCATAAAAGTCAGAAACACTTATTAAACCTGCCTGTTCTTATGGAAAGGATCATCGTATACGAAGGTACACAACATGGCGCCGACTTCAGAATTTTCCATTGAAAAAGCGGGAATCTAAGTGGCTAGTTCTCTCAGTTGACGTGTGGTGGTTGAGATCAAATTGGGGAGTGGGACCTCTGATTCAGGGAATGTCCACTAACGCGATGCGCAGTAGGTCTTTCCGCGCATGACGTCGTATTGGGAAAGATTTCGAAACTCTCCGCTATTCCATGTGGCTTCGAATTAAAGAAATAAAATTATTCCATTTGTAAGAAATGGTGAAAAAACCTGATTAATGGTTCGTTATTGTATCATCATCATTTCACATCACAAGACTGCTTTTTATTGCTTATAAATTAAGCGTCATGAAATTTTATTTTTAATGAAAATGATTCTGGTTCTTCTCTTTTTCTTTACTTTACAGGAATTACAAATGATCGATTCGCTTTTTGAGAATACTATTCGCTTTTTTTGCGGTGTAATAGGAGTTTTCGATGAAAGAAAATAAACAATATGATCTTTTGGGATTATTTCTGTCTGAAGCCGCGGTTTTACTTGTTGTTGTTTGTTTCTTTTTTCTCCTCACATTGAAAATTAAAGGGCGGGAAATTTAGTTTTATTATGAATCTTTCTTGTTTGATTCAGTGCAGAGGAGGTTGTTCGATTGCTAAAGAGTTTTTGAGTTTTCTCTCTGGTTTGTAAACTAAAGATTGTAAAACGAGTCTTTTTAGAGCCAAATGTTATAGTTTCACGGAAAGATTTGAACGTTAATGCTGTTTGTGCTGTTGTCAGATGTTGATACGTTCGAGAAATTCGAAAGTCAAAAACATTTCTTTCCACTCATTTCCGAAAGATCGAGATGTTCGGAAAATTTGAATTTGTAAGGAAAAAAAGAAAAGGTATCGTTAATGAAGAAAATACTCGAATTTTTTCTGAACAATTTAGCGAGAGCGATTATCATAGTGATTTAAAATTTAAATGCTTAGTTTTCCTGCAAATATATTAATAATAGTTCTGAAACCAAAAGCTATTCCTACATTATTTTTTCCAACAAATGAAATGATGAATTAAAAAGTTAATCAGTTAGAGAGGAATTCTCTAAGCTAGAGTAGAACATAATGTTTTAAAAAATTGCTTTGGACTGATTTCACGTATTGTACGAAAACGAGCTTTGAGAACTACAAAAGTGATCGGCATCGAAATGGAAATATTTTAATGAAAGGTGTTTAATATAAGTTTTGTTATCATGTATTCTGTTTAAAACATATAATTAGCAGTTAGGAAATCGTTTATCATTAATATAGAAAATGTTGGATATTATGGTGTTCAAGAGATTTTATATTATATTTATTATTATATGCGATATATATATATATATATATTGAAAAGAATGCGTATTTAATAATTACAAATAAAATTATTCTTAAGTGTCCGGTTTCTTAAACATTTTACGCAGACTAAATTAGAGTTGTTTTTATGTAACTGTATAAAAGTTTAATAGCTATTGACGTAATTATCTCCTTTCTTGCACAGAGACAATACGAGAAATATCACTGCATTTTATTAAAAGTTTTGATTAAACTCCCTAAATTTTTATTTTTTCGTAATGTGTGACTCTTTAACGACGTTCCTTAAAAATATCAAGCTTAGAAAAAGAGTTTCTGTAGCTAAAAGAGTTCTCAAACAATTTATTTATTCCGTTGTGTAACATTCGGAGGAAGAAGCGTGCTCCCAATGAGACGACATCAATTCATCCGCTCTTTGTGAGCTTAACCTTACTATTCTCAAGTAACCTTGCTCTGAGTCTCCTTCTCTGTAGAAGAAATAATGACTTCAATTTTAGCTTTTCATTACCAGCTCGGATATAAAAGGCCAAGCTTTAAATTAAAGAAAATTTATAAATCAAATGCTTGCCAAATCTGTCAAGTGAAAAAAAATTATATATAAGAAACGGTTAAATTTAAATACTGGTAGAGCACAGTATCAAATTTTTATCAAGAAATTACAATAGTTTAAAAATTTAGAAATGTTAGAATGGAAAATCTTTGTATTAACTTTTACTAAATTCGGAATAATTAAGAAATTTAAATACATTTTAATTTATTTATTCTTACTTGAAAAAATTTATATGCAAAAAAATTTAGCACGTTATCTTCTAAAAAATTTGAAACTGGATTTTACAAATTTTAATTTGGTTTTATTTCAAAGCGATAAAATATTTGCATTCGCGTACTGTTATACTGTAAACGCTATTTTATATATTTGAATTTGATATATCACTTCTCTCTGAAATGATCACTAAGGTTTCTTAATGGTAACTGAAGAAACCTATATCTACGATGATTTTTAAACCAATATTTTGATTCATAAACACAAAATAAAACTTTTTAATTTTCTTCACAATAATACATTCAATAACGTTTACTGGACTTAACAGTGACTGCTCTTCAACTGAGAAACAAAAAGAACTGAAAAAGAAATTTCTCAAAGGTTTGAAAACAGCCAATATACTAAAAACCGTTAATGTCCCTCTTTTCGGTTTCATCTATTTTGATTTCCCGAATCATGGATGTATTTAGGAGAAGAGAAGTTTTGTGATGATTTCTGCTTTTTGAGTTATTATTTCTATTCATTCCTTTTTCTTCCATTTAAAAGGCTTAAATATTTTACTGTCCATTGGCAAACATTTTACAATGAAGCATGTTGAATTTTTTTTTTCGAATAGCCATACATGCTACTCCAAATGCACATTTTATTGACAATTTATGAAAGCAAATTTTACAAGCGAATAAACTATGCTTTCGAATGGCCATTTCTAGCTACACTATGTTGCACATACTTCAACGCGTATAATGCGTTTAAAAAATCAGTCAGAAGAAGGATGCAAATATGCGAGTGGGATTTACACCGCGTTATGTAATCTTAAACTTAAGCACTTAAATTTTATTATAACTTTCTGAACTCGTGATTTTATTTGAGTGACTGAATGCAAAATTATAGTTTATGCAAAGTGCATATGATTTTGAATGATGCAGAGACATTTCAGATTCAAATATTTCTGTTTCTTCATTTAAGTTTCCATGTGAACATGATAATTTTTGAAAAATTAGTGCTATATCTTTTATTAACATACCGAGCGGCGCAAACGTTTTTATCCGTTTATGGTTCATAAAACAGTCCATTTAGTGTAACAATTATTTATTTATGTTTAAGTTACACACAGACAAGTTTACCCCTCCTAGAGGGGAAACGTCTTTTTCCGTTTTCCATGTTCAGTTCAAGAGCAGATAGCTCTTATTTATATGTATATTTTCTTAAACAATCATGGATAAAGTATACTTAAGACTTCAGAGATATAATTTAATAAAAAATAAATTGAGTCATTTGCTTTAAAAGTTAAGTTTTGTAACCTGACAGATAAAAGTTTAAAATAATTGGGCGCTCAGATGGTTAAATTATCACGCTACTAAACGGTGAAAATTACAATACATGAACATACATCAATTGAAAAGAAAACTATTATTCCAGTGTTAACGCTGGTATTAGGCTGACATGAGACTCATAATTTTCTTCTGAAATAATTTAATAATTATTGCTTCAACAGATTTACCTTAGAATCATTCACACACGATATCAATTTATGAAAATGGTTTAGATAAAAATAAAATTTGCATGTGCATAAGCGCCTTTATAAACTAATACTACTATTTTAACACATTAATTGTCTATATAAACATTTATTTTTCGAACAATGCCATCATTAGTTTGTGTTTAATAACTTTCTGAGTTGATACGGGTAAACATAAATTATTGCTGCCATTAGATTAGATATGACCTGACATATCGTTTGGATAGAGTATGAAACTAACTCTTAGATGGCAAAACAAAGTTAATTCCAATTCAGTGTAGAAAGTAATGTTTTATTAAAATTTAAAATTTCTTTAAGAGGCTTTGCTTCACAAACAGTTATTTTTATTTATGGCTGTAGCCTATGAAAACAAATTTAGTAAGAAAGAGTATATGAAACTTAAACAATCTCAGACCTCTGCATACAAGTAAAAGCATTTTCTTTTTACGACTAAAGTTTCTTGTAAAATTTTTTCACCAAAATCTTGGTGAAATATGTGGTCAGAAAATTTCATTTCCAAAATTAATTTTTTACTACTGAATTAATTTTTAAACTACATATTAATACGAAACACTTATTTTATAATTTTATCTCGACGTTTTCACGGAAAAACTATGGCACATACCCAAAATGCGCCTTTCTTATGTTTTTTTTCCTTATCCATTTGTCTAATTCTCAGTTGTGTAGACTACAACAGCGCCTCATATTCCTATCGACAACAATCGGAGCTAGTTTTTTTACTGCATCTTTTTTCATATGATGTCGTTGGTCCACTTACTAAATTTGGGTGGCATTTCAGCTAATAGATCGAACTACAGATGACTCATATTAGTGTAAGTTTACAAAAAGCAGCCTGTATAATAAAAGAAGGTCTGGTAGACAAAAAAACATGTCCTTGTCAGTATAGTATGCAGGGAAAATACGACAATTTCTTCAATTGAAGTATCTAAAAACACCATTCACAGAAGAATAAGAGATTCTAAAATAACAATTTTTAAGAAAAAATTGAAGAGGCAAAATTTGAAACCACACCAAAAAAATGGCACAGCAGAACTAGATTAAGCAAATTGTGTTTTTGCGATAGACGGTTTTCAACCATATTATTTCACGAGAAAAAGTGCTATATCGATGCAAACAATGGATATAAATTTTACTGGTATGATTTAAAAAGTGAACCAAAAAGTATTTCGCGTAGTTATCAAGGTGTAGGATCAGTAATGACTTGAGTGGTTTTTGATTTAATGGTCAATAAGGTAAGGAATAACAGCAAATATAAGAGCATCAGTTGATTCCATTCTGGAACTCTCTTTAAGAGGATTTGCTTCAGACTGTAGCAGCTCTCTCTACTATAATATTATCTTTGTTGTCGCGAAGTTTAGCTTTTCAAAAATGGCAACAAAAAAGTTGTTATAGAAACGTTACGGCTGAATAGCTTGATGTTTATGATTCTAAACGCCTTCTTTCTTTTGAATCTAAATATGCGTAAATCGTTCCTGAAATATAATTTAATTTAATAATTTATTCCATGTATTAACTGCGCGAAAGCGCGCTACAAACTGGTGACCCGGACGTGATTTGAACACGCAACCATCAGATTCCAATTGCTGAAGAAGATAAAAAGAAAACAACAATAGCGCCATTTGGATTATACGAGTTCAACGTACTGATCTTCGGATTAATAAACGCCCCATCTACGTTTCAACGATTCATGAAGTGTTTTTCGGATTGGATTTTGTTTTCGCATATATAGATGACATTTTATTAGCTTCTTCAACGGAAGATGAACACGCAGAGCATCTAAAAGTAGTTTTCTCTCGATTGAATCAATATGGCCTTCGTATAAATCTTGGAAGGTTGGTTATGCTAGTGAATCAATTTCAATTTCTAGGATACATGATTACTCCGGTAGGATCAAAACCTCTTCCTGAAAAAGTAAATGGCATCTTGAATTATAGATTACCGGAAACCACTCACTGATTGCTCAATTTTATTGGTCTAATTAATTTTTATAGGCGATATATCAAAGTTGCTGCCAAAAATCAGGCGGTACTCCATGAGTATTTAAAAGATACCAAGAAAAAATTAACAGCAAAATTCCGTGGACCAAAACAGGAAAAGAAAAATTTGCGCAATGTAAAAAAGATCTAGCAAATGCTACATTATTAAATTTTTCTACTCCTGGTTCGCCATTAGCTCTCTTCACTGATGCTTCAGACCACGCATTTGGATCCGTACTGCAACAGTTTGAAGAAGACAGTTGGAAACCCTTAGCCTTCTTTTCCAGAAAGTTAAGTAATGCCGAGAATGGATATGGTACTTACGACAGGGAAATGTTAGGAATATACCTTTCGATCAAAATATTCAAGCATATCTAGAAAGAAGACAATTTACAGTATACACTGATCACAAACCTCTGATGTTTGCTTTTCAGCAAAAGAATGAGAAAGTCTCATTAAGACAACTACGTCATTTGCAATATATATATCAAGAGTTTTCAACAGATATTCGTCACATTGGCGGGAAAGAAATATCGTTGCAGATTCGTTATCCAGGATAGAATCTATCTATGAAATAGATAATGATGAAATTGCTGATGCACAAATCGACAGTAAGCATCTTAACGAGCTACGCTCAAAACCATCTTTAAATTTTAAGCACCATTCTTCGGACTCTCGTAAGCTACTTTGGTGTGATATTTCAACAACAAAAATTCGTCCATTTATATCTCAAGATTTTTGGATGCACATATTTCAAAAAATTCACAACTCAGCCCACCCTGGTGTGAAATCTACAGTTAAACAAATAGTTTCTAGATTTATTTGGCTTAACATTCTAAAGGATATCACCCAATGGGCAAAATCTTGTATCCATTGTCAAAAGAACAAAATTAACAGACATATGCGTGCTCAAATTGTCACTTACATAGAAGTAGATGATAGATTCAGTGTTATCCATATTGTCATCATACGCCCGTTTCCTACTTCTTAAGGTGTCTGACTACGTCTAAAAGACGGTTTTGGGTCGAAATTCACAAAATTTTTTTATGGTTTTACTTTAAAGCCCATTTATTTAGCTTTCTAAATCTGGGTTTATTTTATTTTTACGATGAATAGAAACGGAGATATAGAATTTTTTATAAAGCACGGTAGCTAAAAACGAAACCGGAAGTTGGCTGTTTTCCCTCGTTATACCCAATACACCGCACTCTGAAGTATAAATGAATTTGCTTTTTATTTATTTCGATTCATTATACACTCTATCTGCAAGTCATGTCAATTTGAATAAGATTTTGAGTTTCGACAAGCTATTATGAACATTTTTGCCAAAATGCACATTTGTGGAGTTAAAAATTCACATTTTGGGACATCGATAGCTAAATTGTTGTTTAATGATTGATTTTATGGTCTTAAAAGAGTATTTCATGAACTGGGAACAGTTCCTGGCCAACATATACATTGAAATGATATCTTAACCTCAATAGCCATAGAATCGTCACTTCTAATAGACTGTCTTTGGCAGGAACAAAAAGCGCTAGAAAAAAATTACGGGCTCTCAGAATGAAAAAAATGTGATAAGATTCTGAATAAAGAAGGTATATCCTACAAATGTGACAAATTTCAAAAGAAGTTAAATAAATATATTTTTAATGAAAAGCAAATTAAAACTTTAAACGCGTTTTTTGGAAAACTTATATTTCGTCAAAAGTCGCTTACGCAAAACACGATATCTCAAAACATTATCTATATATTTCCTTGAAATTTTGTATATATGTTGTCTTAAGTGTAGTAAAGGCAATGAACTAAACATATAGTTTTGAGATCAATAGTTTTTGATTTAGAGCTGCCTAATGTTGATTATACCTATGCATTTTGTGAAATTTTGAATAAGAGAATACTCGACTGGCCATAACTTTCCTGTAAATGCAAGTATTTCTTAGATCCTAGTTCATTGCCTTCACCATAGCTGTAAATGTGCTGTGTAGAGAAATAATTTGAATATATGGATTAGAATTTCTGCTAGAGTGTTTTGCTTTTTGCTCTAATTTTACCCTTTTTTTACCTAAATTATCCCATTTTACTGAATCTCAAGTGACATAAAATTTCCTGACTGGTATTAATGGTTGTTGTGAATCATATTGAGTCAGAAAATGAACTGAAATTGCACATTAAAGCGCTTTTTCAAAAATTCGTTCCCGCACGTAGTCAGATACCTTAAGGGAAAACGTACTGATTTACCTGCATTGACCGATTCATATGTTGGATAGAAGTTATTCCTTCGGCAAATTTGACGGCTGAAACAGTAGTTCGAGAATTTTATTATCACTGGATTTTACGTTTTGGAATTCCGTACTGTGTAATCACTGATCAAGGTAGTCAGTTTAGATCTGAGCTCTTTAAAAACATTTGTGTTATTTGTGGATTTAAAGTATGCACTACAACGGCATATCACCCACAATGAAATAGGAAAATTGAAAGGATCCAACTGACCTTAAAGGCTGCGATCAGAGGACACAATTCTATTAAATGGACTCAAACTTTATCAACAGTTTTGTTGGGACTAAGATCGACTTTACGTGGTGATACAAATTACACCAATGCACAAAGGGTTTACAGTGTCAACCTAACAGGTTACCAGGAGAATTTTTTGAAAAACCAAAAAATATCTTGGATACCGATACGTTTGCTAAAGAACTACAAAAACAAATGGAACTGTTAAAACTTCTAGATACTCGCTGACATCCTTAACTAAAGATTTTTGTCCATAAGGACTTGCATACTTGTACACGTGTTCATACGCTTTGATGGAGTTAGAAAACTATTAGAACCTCCTTATGATGGATCTTTTCCAGTTTTGAAAAGACACGAAATGTATTCTGCTGTCAAAATCAAAGACAAGCATATCAATACATCTGTTGACAGATTAAAGCTAGCATATTTGCTGTTAACAGATGTGGACATGTCTTATCCCAAGAAAATAGATGCTGCACCAGCATTGCCGAACAAACATCTGACTGAACATTAAGAAACAGAAAAACAACAACCAGATTTGCTGGACAAAGATGTTCAGGAAAACACTATACGCTCTGGTAGACGTGTGAAGTTCCCAGAGCGTTAAAAAGATTAATTACATACTATTCATTATTGTTATTTCATACTGATTTCATGTATTTTTTTATATTTGTATATATATATATATATATATTTCCTTCCACATTTGTATACAATTGAATGTAAATTGAAAAATTTGTTATATTTTTTGCAAATTGTAAGTATATCGTAACTATGTTGTTATTGGGGAAGGAGTCATGTAGCAGCTCTCTCAACGCATAATATTATCTTTGTTGTCGTGAAGTTTAGTTCTCCAAAAATGGCAACAAAAGAGATGTTAATAAAACGATACGAATGAATGAAATTTCACGTTTGTGATTTTTAACGTTTTCTTCTTTTTCTTTGAATATAAATATGCTTAAATCATTCCTGAAATATAATTTAATTTATTAATTTCTCCCATGCATTAACTGCGCATAAGCGCACAACAAATGTAGTGAGATAGCAGCGCGAGAATTCTGAATTGACCAAATCAAAATCAATACGCTGAAAAGAAGGCAATGTCACAGAATCTCAGAAGAGAAATTAACCCTAATACTGAGAGCAGTATATGGCTATTACTAATTTAGACTGCACTCTTTATCGGCGTCTTGACTCCGCATGTCTAATTTCACTGTGTCTACCCCACGCATTTGCTTGAGAAAAGTGCTTAAAAAAGAGAGAGAGAGAAATACGTGTCTTCTAACCAAGCGATCTACTCTTATTCCTATAAAGATATGTATCCGACAGAGTCGAAGAATTAAACCTCCATAAAATCCTTTGGAAGTTTTTAGCCTGATAAATAATCTAAGGAACATTCCAAAAACAGTTTTATGAGTATTTGTGTAACTTTTATGAACGCATTTTAAATAAGCTTTATTATATTAATAAATTATTTACTTAACCCTCGTTGCACAAAGATATTTAAAAATGTGTGTATTGTATTCTTCTGTTTCCGAAACATGTAAAATAAGGTAACAATTTTGCAGCTATATTTAGTTTAGTTATATTAAAGTTCCGTTTCTGAAGCATCACGATTGCTACTTTGGGAAGGATCTCCTAATTTGAACCGCGGTCAGATGACGAGGATGACATCAGAGCTGGAACACCCTCTCCAGAATTCCGCACCAAGACCAGCCGTAACAGTATTGCAGAAGATCTGATATTATTTGGGAAATAAAAATTTTCTACAATTAATACAATTATGTACAGAAAAAAATTCATAACTTCGAATCTCTAACAAATTACTCACACTTTCTCAATACTCATTTCTTAAATTCAAACATTTTTAAACTGTTTATATGAAATTCCTAATTTATTTATAGTATATATACTGTTTAAACTTAAACATCTATAAGATCTTTTCTCTTGGAAAATTTTTGTCAGTTAACTTCATACATTAGTTTTACATGTTCTGATAAAATAATGGTGATATTTTTGTCTCCAAGCAAAGAAACGCAGAAATTAACTATGCAATGTATTCTCCAATTTATTTCTTTTTAATCACTACGATTTTATATTCGTTTTATAAACCAGGATATTCTCTTTTGAGACCTGTAATTTACAACTAAGACTCATAATATGGATAATTTAAATTGCTTAATTATTGGTACTAAATATTTTTCTATAGATATATCTAATTGTAAGAGTAATCTATTTAAGACAACTATTTATTTAAAGTAATTCCCAAGACTTACCCCAAAAACTTTAATGTTAGAAGTGTTACTTTTATGGCTAATTAGAGCAAAGGGCACCTGAAGTGTACTCCTCAAATTACAGGCGCACAAATGAAGTGACGCATTTCAAAAATTAATAAAAAAAACCTAAAAATTTTGGAAATTTGGATTTTTTTAAATGAGAGCGCATCTCCAAAAGATTTATTCAGTTAGGTAACTGATGGTATAGACGGCTAATTAGAGAAAAGAAATGAGAAGGACGTGTGAACTCCTCACAATTCCATCGAAATTATCAAATTATATTCTCTCACACATTTCTTTTTTTAAGTGGTAATGCTAAGACAAACTAAAATCTTGAAACTATAATAGATTAAAAAATCTTATTTTGTTTTAAGTATGGTTTATGGTTATAAAATAGTTTGAACCATCGTCAAGACTGGGCTTAAATAGAAAAAAATCTCCGCTATAAAATTACATAAATCAAATACGATGCTTTTAAAACCTAATAATATGGACAAGGAATTTTCTTCATTATTATAGAATAAAATATTGCATTATCAAAGGTAGAAAAAAACCTGAAAAGATGCAGCCTCAAGTGAAAACCATCAATTTATTTTTATTTTTTCATCAGCACTCGGTGTGCCATCTGTATGTTTTAAATTGATTTAATAACAATGCCAGCATTTATTCTATTGGCATTAGAGTTTCAGTCGTATTCTCAAGATTTCAACACTGGTCTTTTAAGGGTTAAAGTAATTTGGGGGAAACCGAAATAGTGTGCGTTTTTCTCTCCGTAAAATTTCAAAGCGAAACTGACGATAAAAATCCAATATTTCAAATCTAACTTAAATGTAAATGCTTTTTCAATAATTGCTGAACTACATGGTCTAAATAATTTTAAAATCTCACTAACAGAAATTAAAAGCCAAACCGCAACAACCCAAGTTTGGTTTTATTTCTTATTAAAGTAATTTTGGACACTAATGACACCGGAAATTAGGATCCGCGAATTCAATGGTTCGGATGACAAATTTGGATAACTACCAATAACTTGCTTAATATAGTTCTGTAATGAGTAACGCCCACTGACACGTTTTTCTTTGTTCGCAGACATAAAAGAAAACGTTTTATAGAAAAAGTGTTGCAATTAATAGGAATATATATTTAGATAAACAAGATGAAGAAAGAATATACATTTCACGTAGGAGTTTAATACAACAATGCGATATTTACACAGTTCTACTTTCAATCCGAGAGTGCACATACCAGTAGAGAAAGATTCCAAAATGTAATCTAACGTGAAGCAGAAGAACACGAAAATCCGCAAAAAATATGAAAGACCCTTACATTTAAAATTGTGCTCGGAATTATATCAAAGCACTTGCTTATGCATAGGATGATTACAAACCCTAAGAAATGTTTAATAATTCCGAAGTTTTTAATTTTATAAAGTAATAATTTTCTTTAAAATTGGGAAAATTAATAAGAATATATTCACTTATTGAAATATACATACTAAAGAAAGAAAGAAAATATGTTTCGAATTTATTTTTCGTAAGAATTTAAGTGGTTACTTATGCAAAATTCTTTCATTCTATTCATTATACGTTATTTATACATCTCTACGTTTATTCACAGTTTGTATGCATAACAATAGAGAAAAAAAACGTAATTGAAAAAACAGTATTTTCTGGGCAACTTCAGCGCTCTCAGTTTAGGCAATAGGAAATATGTTGACACTTAAATTTGGCTGCTATAAAAGGATTATTCTGCATTTTTCAAGACTCTTTTACATATTTTTATTACATTTATGTAGTTACATTTATTATACAATATATATAATAATTTGCAAATATTTAATTGATCATATGACAGACTGTAAGAAAGGAAATGATCTAGAAGCCTCGAAACTGGAGAGGTTATGACGACATTATGCTTCTGACATTAACGAAATCAATACACAAAGGAAAAAATTATAAGAAAATGAAATTTTGAGTTTCTAATATTAAAGAAGAAATTTTGAATTTTTATTGGTATCTTGAGAAATAATGTAAATTTATACCTAGATATTTTTTTATTTAGTATTATGAATTATTCTTTACATTTTACACTTTTACTTATTATTTTGAAATAATTTTGAGCACATGAAATATATTATTAAAATTGATGTTAAAAAATTTTAGAATAGCAACCTTTATAAATTTTAACAGTAATCGAAGCTGATGCATATTTGATAAGCCTATGCAAAATTTCAGCATATTCGTACGAGAAGTTTTGAAGTTACATTAAGTTTTTTATTTTCGCTGTAAAACGATGCACTTAAGGGAGCGTCTTATATATTTCGAAAGCGTTTTTCATTATTAAATATAATCTTTACACATTTTATTTTTTAAACGCAAACATGTCAATATTTTAACTATTTATAGATATTATTACAACTTTATAAATTAAAGTGGTGCAATATTAATCGATTTGTTTTTACAGATCAAGTTTTACCAGTTGTAAAATGTAGATCCTTACTTTGAAAATAACATTTAAACAAAGAATTAATTTCGAATGCTACTACCGACATTAAAAAGCAAGTAGAGAATTTTAGTAAGTAAAGGTGGAGACAACCCCTCTTATGTCGAGAACACAAAATGTCAAATATATTCAAATCTATTAATGATATAGTAACCAAAATTAATATCCTGGGGTATATTTTAAATGAGAAATTTATTTACGGAGTCATAAAAGGTTGTTGCCATTGAGAATTTTGAAGTTAGTGCTATTTAAAATGTAGAGACGACCCCTTAAAAGTATTTCAGCCTTAGAATCTTTTACATTACGTTATTTCCAGTAAAACGGTATATTTAATTTTAAGAAGACAGATTCACAGAGTTTATGCAATCTTACTGTATCAAATTGTTTTTGCGGAAATAATTCGAGGAATATTGTGCACCGATATACCGGGCGTGGATTTTTTTCACAACATATTGGACAGTTTTAGTTTTCATTATTTTGTTTCACTAAAAGGGTTTGTATTTTCAGCGAAAAATTAAAAAGCTTTTCATTATTGGTTTTGTTTCGATTACACAGTTTCTGCTTATAGACAAAATCACAACTTCTCGTAACTATGCCATGACAGTAGAAAAAGTGCTACAGAAATTTGAAGCAATGTGTTGTGCCATGAGCTTAAAAATACATTTTTGTTTGCACTCTCAACTTGAGTAATTTCCTGAAGATCTTGATGTAGTGAGCAGTAGTGGCTCGTCAGCTCAGAAACAAGCTGTGCTGCAAAACTTATATATACAAAAGTTGTAAGAAATTTTGTGCTGATTATTTAGGTATTGAATGACGATAGACTAAAAATTGATAGTTTTTGAGAAATAAGCAGACACCCGGGGAAAAAATATTCACATTTTATGGCTATAACTAAATATCCAACACAACGTTTTTCGTGGTAAACCACAGATTTGTAATCAGAACCTTAAAAACATAAAAGAGTAAAAAATTACAACACATCAAGATTTTGATTTAAAAAAAATATTTAATGATTGGAGAAAGCGAAAAGAAGCGAAATGAAGAAAGCAAAGGCGGAAGTCCCGCCAAACGAGAGCTATGAAAATCGCAGCTCGAGGCCTTCTAATTTCAAAGAGAGAAAGGGTTGCTTTTTTCTCCGACAAAGCGCTCCGCGTTTCTCAGCGTT
>BGPR01016221.1:8474-35001 GCA_013235015.1 Araneus ventricosus
ACAAATAGAAATAAATTGAAACGATTTCATTTAATTTTCTTTGGAAGTAGTTAATGAAACAATTTAATTATAAGTTTCAAATTGAAAATAAGAAAGACTGCAAGCTCATAAATTAGAAAAGCAATTGTAAAACGAGTTAAAACAAATAGAAATAAATTGAAACGATTTCATTTAATTTTCTTTGGAAGCAGTTAATGAAACAATTTATTTGTAAGTTTCAAATTGAAAATGAGAAAGACTGTAAGCTCATAAATTAAGACCATATTAAATTAAATGTAAAACGAGTTAAAACAAACAGTTTGTACTTTGCAAAAAATTGTGCTTTCCTTCTTTGTTGTGTAATGGCTATTCTTTGGTTTCTTTAATTTTCTTAATAAAATCCTTTTTTCAAAGAATTATTTAACAAAGATTTATTTAACAAATAATATTATTCCGTCAATCTAAGAAAACGAAGCATTTTAATGGATTCAGGTGGAAAAAATGACATTTAGCTTTTGTTTTGAATGAAAAGGAATTAAAAACTAGTCTGATTAAATTAATGAAACGCATGTTAATGAACCGAGTTGAAGAATGGTGTTTACATCAATGAAACATATTGAAATTTTCATCTGTTGCGAAATAAATTTATCTGACTTTTGAATTCATGGATGAAATTTATTTTGACATGCGTTTTAGTGCGTTCGATAAATTAATAAATAGTAATGGTATGTTTGACACGAATAATTATAAAAACATAACGTCTTACTTCACAGGGTTATTTCCGATCTCAAACTGACCTTATCCAACTTTTATTCTAAATCAAAACTAGGTTCAAAGTTCTAACTGGAAGTCAGTGTGTATCGTTTTGATATATGGAATCTGCGCAGATAATTTCGCCCATGGCCAAGAAAAGAAAACAATGATTAAGGTAAAAGTTATTGCTTTCGCTAAAAATTGATGATTCTTGGGGGTTATTTTCCTTTCCAGAATGTATATAAAGAGACGGATTGTTTTTATTTAAAATTCGTCTCTCTATTATATTATCTTCTTCGTTTAAGAGAATAAATAGCGTTATATCTTTGTGGTTTAAAAAGAAAATACAAGAAAGGGTTTATTTTCAATGAGATTATTAACAAATGATATCTATGCTAATGTTCCTATCTTTTATTATTTTTAAACAAACAGGCAAAATGTAAAATAGCACATATAAAAAAAATCTATAAAACGCATACATGCCTAGTTGTGTAAAGGGTCAATGCTACTAAAAATATGAGTGAGCGAATACGAGAACTGTCGGAAGCCGTTGAAATAACAGGCATACAATAGATACACTTTCTTTATTGACAGTCATAATGAAATAAGTATAACGTTAAATAGAATAGTTTAAATAATTTCATATACAAAGTTATGATAAAATCCTCTTTCAGAAACATTCCATAAATGCTCCATTCATCAAATTATCAGCAAACTCATGCTGAGAAAAAAAATTTCATTCAAAAGCCTTGCGATTTCAGCGTTATATTCACACTTTACGTAAATATGTGGGAGTAGTTTGTCTTACAACCAAATTTGCATTCGAAAGACGCGCGATTCAATTAAATCCGGTGCCGCATTTTCTGAAAGACAGTCATTTAAATACCTTCTGGCAGGTTAATTCCATTCTCTTTCCAATTGGAACGAAATCTGTGGATTTTAATTGCTCTTTCAATGGAAGTATTCAAAATCTTATCAATATAAATTCCCAAAATAATGAACCATTCCGTTTAAATGAATTAATTTAAGGCTTAAGAATGTAAAATGTTGTTCAATTATTTTCAGTTAGATTAAATATGTTGAAACTGAGACATAACTTTCTGTAAAACACAAAAGCAATGTTTGCTTAATGAACAACTAAGCTTACCTTTATAAAGTTTGCGGCACTTCAATATTCTGTGCTTAATTCAGCATTTAATCATTACAGATATATAGAAGATTTAGAATGCATTTACAATGGCTAAATGGGAGTAGAATGAATTTATATGCAAACAACTTTGGTGTCAATTTATTAAAATAATATTTAATGGTTATTTTGATTGTCTTAAAAACCTTCTAAGAGAACAATGATGACGACTTTAATACCCACATAATTTATTTCTATAGTGAGGAGTCTGCTGGTTGTGTATGGACTTATGTGTCGCTTTTATTGTGGAACCAAAGTTGAAATCTGATGGTCCAACGGAGTATATAGTATTTCATCTCAGAAAATATTGTAAAATACTTTAAATTGTAATTTTTTAGAACTGGACTTTTTAACTTGGCAAAAATGTGGAAATGATTATATAACATCATTTTTAAAATTTAAGATGTTTTTTTTTCTAGACTAATCTTAGCGGAAATATTTTATCAACGAACTCCATTTCTAAACAATTTTCCATTTTCTGTTTGAAAATGATTTTATTATCTTTAGATTTTAACAACAGTTCACAACCCTTCCAGTGTAGAAGACAATATTAGCATAAGTAATCGTTTCACATAGATTCATCGCATAGACATTCGTTTACAATTTTAAGCACTAAAAGTAAAATTAGATAAATCATTTTATGCAATGAACAAACATGGAAAATGTATCGTTGAATCAATTGTTTCGTTGAATACATTTAAAATAAATGATTCATGACAATTTTCATCTTTGTTCTTAGAGAAATAATATTTACAAATATATTTAATTCAATGTATTCAAGCATTGTGATTTCTGGCGCTATATTAGAGCATTAGTTAAGATCTCAGCAAGCTCAATTTTCTAATAACAGATACGAAAATCTTATTTTCTTTTGTTATAAAATTTCATACGGCGAAAGATGAATAATTACAAACCTGTTCTAATATTGACTTTTCTTAGAATAATGAAAAACTAAATAACAGGAAGAACGTTAAAAGGAATATATGTTTGTTGCTCTGTTATCTCTTACGCATTGAAAATTTTCTGATTGTTGCTTTGTATTCAATTCGATCGGAATACGTTTAAACACAGTTATTATTGTTTAAAAACTATCATCCTGTTCAATATGCAGCCTTTTAGAGGCAATGAATTCGTTAGTTTCGAAGGATTTTCAAATTATTAATGCTCACTTATATATAAAAAAACGATTTGATTTAGAATATTTGTTTCTGAATTGATTATTCTTAAATTTACGTACCGAAAGAAATAATATTGAAAGAGGTAATATACATGGAATATCTATGTGTTCTTCATGACTGAAAATCCTTGAAAGAAATTTATTTTTATTTGGATAAATCTCGAATATATGCGAAAAGTATTGACGATTGTATATAACTTGCTGAGCAATAGTTTTTTTTTTGTTCCTTCATTGACGAAATTTATTAGTTTTATTTTCTAACATACAAAATTCCAATAATATTTTGATAAATTCGGTTGACTGCGGGAAAATTTTTGACACTTTCTTAATGTCTGCATTTACATTATTTAAATCAAAACTACAGCACACCGGTAATACAAATGGTTATTTTCAATTCACCAAAAGACTGCGAAAATATTCTTACAAAGCTTTAAAGTTGTTTTCCTGAGATGCTAATCTTGGCGACAAACTTGGCGATAAATTTGGCGACCTTGGCGACAGAAAGAATTTTCTAGAAGGACCTCCAAATTTCAACCTATTTCTACTGGTTTCATGAACTTTCTGGAGATTACGTCACTTCCAACGTAATGAAGTCACTTCCTGTTGAAAAAGTATAAAAGCTCTCAAGCCAAGAAGTGGTTGGAATTTGATCAGCAAGCAAGCTGGTGAGTTAACAAGAAACCTTTGAGCGCTATGTTGAGATTTATTGGTAATCTCTGTTGTGAATTTTTACGAGTGCTGTGTTAATACTTGTGGTACGTTTCTTTGCTTAGAATATTTGTAAAATAAAGAACTTTATTTTTTAAATCCTGCTTATTGGACTGTATTCACATACACCCACAAGACACATTTTGTAACAATATGCTTTTTGATATTTTGATTGATTGCTGATTTGCTCAATCATTTTTGTTTGTAAATTAGCCATGAAAGAAGATATAGAGTCTATTAAGTTCATCAAAAGAATACTTGCTTTAAATACAATTTTGTATTATTCGTTTTAAAGAAAACATCTCCATCTTCTTTCCTTAGTAAAATATTAATGAACTTGAAAGCTTCCTTAATTTATATGATTTCCTTTTAATCATGTCTAAATTAATTTGTTGGTTTAAATCGTAGAATATATGTCAGATACGAAGTCTAAAAATCAATAAATAATGTTCATGATATTAACATGTATGAAATTTTAATAATATTTGATGTGCAAAATTTCAATAAAGTATTTCTCAATAAAAACAGATTAAAATATTCTGGGGCTGAATTCTGGAATTACCATATCGTGTTCAAAGTGTTGCAAGACGCTAATAAAAGTCTATAAATATGATAAATACGTTTTAATCTAGTATGTTATGTTCATTAAATTAGACTTTAATATCCCTTTCAGTTGTGCATACACAATAAATGTTATTTCAAAACCCTTTCTTCTTCAATAATTCTTTGAATGAAAATAAAGAATTTCATTTCAAAAATTCTTATTATCGCACATGAATATGTCCTCATTTCGTAAATCTGAAAACCATCTATTAGGGTTAAACATTTTCGACGTCAGCTATATTTAAAAAAACACACAATGTTCTTCGTAAAAAATTAAATAAATATTCGTAGTCTCCATAGTAAACTAAGAAATTATTAACATAAAAGCATTACTCGCATAAAACTTCTAATTGTTCACATCAGCTCAACTTGCGCATATTCTTGAATGTTAGCCAAAATAAATTGTTGAATTACGCGTTTACATGGATAGTTCTGCCCCAATTAGCTAATGGTAAACCAGCCGTTTCTCAGCTGGACGCAATTTCTGTTGAAACTTGTATAAACTACTAGTTAAACAAATAAAAAAATAATATTCAATTGTTCATCAAAATTAGTCAAAGTGAAAGCAATTACAAATTTAATTATTCAAAGTTCGAATCATGAACAACTTGTTTGAAAGTTTTTTATGATTCGAAATTTTTACTCGCTGTTAACTTAGTTTTCAAGCTTGCTCGTGAAACTGACACCATGAAATATATAATATATATAATGGTACATAATTTTATTTCCAAAATATCTCCACAACTTACATTTTTCACAGGCAATAACAGGTTGATAGAGTTTCATTTAAGAAACTCTATAATAATTTGCTAGTCACACTTTGATTGTCTATAACTATGGTTTGAATCTTCCTTTCGAAGTGTATCTGTTTCTTAAAACTTTTAATTCCAGGATCAATTTCAGATCTGGTGCATGTTTTCCACAGCAAATGAAAAACTCCCGTTACATAGGTTTCCATGAAAACATATCAACCTTATGCGATACAGTGCTTGTGTCTTTGCTTTTTCAGAAGCAACCAGATTTTCAAATCAAACATTAGTAACACAGCTTCTGAGGAACCTGAATATTAAATTTGTGCAACAAGAAAAACTGAACAACTACTTTGACACATCTGAAAAACTAAATATAGAACACCGTAGACTCTAAAATTAAGAACAATACTGTTCAAATAAGTTAAAATATAATTTCTACTTAATTTCCCTGGAATATAAAAGATTAAAAGTATTCAGTAATTGAAAGATGTCCTTTAATCTTAGATTGGCGTGTTTTTGGCAACTTAGGTTGGCGAGCAATTTGTTTGTGAAACATACTTGGCGGAAAAATTATATCAGCGAGAATACTTAAAATTACCATCAAATGAATAAAGATACTTCAAATTCTCAACATTGTAATTTTTTAAGTTCAGAATTTAAAAAATTGTACAGTATGAAGATACTAAATTGTTAAGGAAAGAAAAAAACATTCCGTTTAGATTTAAGAAAAACATGTTTATCCTTCGCAATAATTTATTTCAAATGCCCCAGCATACTACTCTTTCAAAAAGCACTTTTTATTCAGACAATTAAAGAAGAATGAAAACTAACCATTATGAAACAAAGAAAGAAAGTATAAATTTTGCTGAGTGTAAAATAGCAACATTCTTTTAAATTCTTTTATCTCTTTTCTAATTTATGAGCTTGAAATCTTTTTTTTATTTTTAGTTTGAATCTTATAATTAAATTATTTCATTAACTACCAGCAAAGAAAATTAAAATTAAATTGCTTTATCTTGGCGCCTGCTTGCAAAATTGAAGTAAAAGAAGAAAGCGTTTACTAAAAGAAAATTGTTTTTCCCCTTAAGGTAACAGATCATTTCAAAGTCTGGAATTATGGCTAAGAGCATATCTCCTTTTGTTCAACGAAAAGAGATCAATTTTGGAAAAGGAAAAAAGTAATTTATCAGACTCATTTACCCACATTTACGTTTGTAATTAATGTTAATTGTTTTAGTATTTTTGAAAACCCCTTTTCTTCTAAAAATGATGCGCTAAGACACTACTGTTTTTCTAATTCAACAATTAAATATAATTAATTTGCTATTCTAAATAATTCCCCATTAGCTATAAACCATAAAACGGAATAAAACCGTGAGGAATGTTGAAAATTTCTTTAACATTCAAAGTGTTTTTAAAGTTTTCTTCAAGACGATTTATGTATTTAAAATTCGTTGTTGCTGGTATTGCATGCAAATTAAGAACATTATTATTATCTCTTTGTATCTCTAACAGGTTTGATCGCAGGTTGATTTCGATAATCCTGAAAATTGTAGGGAAGCGAAGGTAAGACATAATGTTAAATATTTTAGAATATCGTTGCGTCGTTCAAATGCACATGTGAATACATATTTTAAAGAATTTTCTAATTTAAGAAAAGAGATATTCGTTAGATTCATTAAATGCTGGTTTAATTTTACGAACATAATGTCATGAAGTTAATACAAATCAAATCTTTCACATTGCATGTACAAAAATAGATTGTCATCACTAGGATTTTTAATCTCTCTTCGTAGCATGGGCACAGCAAAAATAAAAGGTTGTTTTTCACTTGAAACCATTGCCATTATTCTTCTACAGAAATGAAACAAACATTGTGACGGAGTCAAGAGATTCTCCCAATCTAGGTAACGAAACCGGTATACTATGTCCATGAAGGACTAGGAGATTGGACGAAAAGAAGTTAGGATAAAATGTCTTCATTTCTTCTTTAGATTGAAACCTTTCACATTGCATGTACAACCAGCGGGAGTGGCGTCCCCTAAACTTTCTCGTATACTTTTCAAACATTTGTCATTTCCCTTCCCCCTGCGTTGATAAAAAGTTCGAACCAACTGTAACACAGAATGCAATGACTATCACAAGGTTTTTCATTATAGTGATAGATTATAGTGATAGTAAAATATTGAGGTGAATAATCATATTCAAAATATGCATATGTATTAAAACTTCGCAATATTTATTTTTTTATCAAACTCTAGCAATGCGATTTCCGCGTGCGGAGAATAAAACAGGAGAATAGCTTGCTCGCTGAATAGCTTGCGCATGCGCAGCGATTGCTTCCAGTACGCCAGTAAAACGAGACGCCCTAAATGTTTGCTTCCTTACAAAATCTCGCCGCCAGAATTGGTTTTGGGCAAACTGCCAAGTTTTCGGAGTGTGCCTTCTTTGCACAGGCATTTCTACCACTACGTATGCGTTTGGAGTTAAACAAGTATGCGATTATACAGACCGACAGACAGTCAGCCCGTTGACGGATTTGGCCCAAACATTTATGCGGACCTACATTCATGACGATAAAACTGTGTACCAAATTTTATCCATCTAGCTATTCAAGCTTTTGAATTATAGTGTTCACATGACTTCGGACATACATACAGACAGACAGACTTCCCTTTGAGAGAAACCTACAAATTACGTTTTAAGACCACATACCAAATTTCATCCCGGAACTCTAATAGTTTTCGAGTTATCGTGTTCACAGACAGACATAATTCCAAAATTGTGTTTTTCGGACTCAGGGAGGTCTAAAACGTGGAGATTCGTCAAAATCTCGAGTTCGAATTTTTTGACGCTTACAAAACTTTCTCTTTGTATACTTCGTATACGAGAAAGTAAAAAAAAAGTCATCAGTAGGATTTTTAAATTCTCTTCGTAGTATGGGCACAGCAAAAATAAAAGGTTGTTTTTCACTTGAAACCATTGCCATTATTCTTCTACAGAAATGAAACAAACATTGTGAGGGAGCCAAGGAACTCTCCCAATCTTTGTGTCGAAACCGGTATACTGTGTCCATGAAGCACAAGGAGATTGGCCGATGAGAAGTTAGGATAAAATGTCTTCTTTGTTCTTTAGATTGAAACCTTTCACGTTGCATGTACAAAAAAAGTCATCAGTAGGATTTTAAAACTCTCTTCGTAGCATGGTCACAGCAAAAATAAAATGTTGTTTTTCACTTGAAACCATTGTCATTGTTCTTCTACAGAAATGAAACAAACATTGTGAGGGAGCCAAGGAACTAATTTCATGCAAAAATATGTAAAATACCTTTTCTCACAAAACCTAAAATGTTTCTTTATTGATTTTACTGTATATTTAACACAAATATAGGAGAAATAATCTGGTGAATTAACACATACTCTGGAAGCCATTTCTCTTAAACGCAATACAAAAAATGTTGAAAAGCTCTTCTACTCAAAGCTGGAAATTTTAAACAAGTATATAGAACTGAACTAAGAAATATATTGATGAGGGAAGAGGAAAATGGTAGGAAAGAAAATGACGGGGAAGAGGAAAATGTAGGAAAGAAAATGATGGGGAAGAGGAAAATGGTAGGAAAGAAAATGATGGAGAAGAGGAACGCAGACATGCGCCAACAGGTTAGTGATTCGGTTTTAACTTGCTTTCTCTGGCTTTACTATCGCGTTTAACAGACAGTTTACCGATTTAGAAGAAAATCTTAAATTAATAATAGATTATTATTCTTGGTATAGAATTTATAGGGAGAAAATTATTATTTAAAATCTATAAATATATTTAATAAGTTCCTACAAACGACATCACGTTGCTCTTAGATATATAAAATCCGTACCCATTAAATCTTTGATATGTGATAAAACTCTGTATGTTGCAACTTTTTAATTATTTTTCTAGTAATTAGAGTACAAATAACTATAAAAACACTTATTTTTAAGACGATTTTTTCATCGCAGACCTGTGTAGTTATTTAAAATTTATGAGATTTTTCTGAAGGCTGCTGTCTAAACACTTTTAGTTCATTTTACCATTACAACAATTATTTTTCAAAATATGCACATTTTCACCTCTCTGTGTCTTCTAGATTATTCATCCTATGAACCAAATGTTGAGTTAATTTTGTAGAAATTTAATGTAGTGTATGGTTTTTATAAATGTGTTTTTAAATAATGAAGAAAAACTGAAAAAAATACCTTTAACCTCCCCTCAACTTCCCGGATCTCCCACATACGCACACTTAGTTTATTGTTTAGAGCACTCCTCTCCAACAACTGTGCCAAATTTCAAAACTGCCTGACTTTTTCTCAGTTTTTCAGTTCTGATTAAATGTTTATCTTCGTTGCCTGGTTTATTACAAAAGGGAAGCTCCCTTTAGATTATGTGAATTTGCATAAATTTGTTTCAACAGTCTATGAATTAATATATTAATAATAAAAATATCTTACTATAAATTTAACTGAAGTTCATTTCTTTGAATAAGAATTATTTAGTAGAATTATGGAACGAAAATGTGTTTCAAGTAATTTTTCGATTTTTTTTTGTATTAGTGATATATTTATGCATTTTAAAAAATTAATAAATTCAATCAAAAAAAGGCAAAAATTCCCTTCAGACTACGATGTAGTTTCCTTTTTGGCTGTAAAAGAATTTAAAAAAAAAAGAAATTTTCGAAGTCCTTCTTTGGAAAAAAACTGCATTCATTCTTTTATCCTTATCGCAGAACAAAAAGTAAAAAATAATATAAGCGGAATGAAGACTTGGAAATTCATTTCTAAGATTCATATGTGCCTGCAGCAATATTTCCTCATTTCTGGAACCTGACAAATAACTTCTCCGACATTTTTTTGTCATCAGCTTAGTTTCCAAGGAAAAAAGTTTTCCTATTCGAGATAAATTTACCAAATATGCGTGGTTTCCATGGAAACTGATGAAATATTAGCCAAAACGGATTTCTTCCAAAGATCTCCAGACAACTCTCATCAAGACTGTCGACTCAACTCACGCGAATTTTAAACTTTTAGCGAAAAATAAACTGTTGAATCGCACGTAAGGTGAAGAAAACAGTCACAAATAAATGGGTAATAATAAAGCATATTTTCTACACCCCGATGTAGAAAGTTGATTCCCAGTTTAAATTCGTACAATATATTTTCTCGATAAAAAGGGAATTATCAATTTTAAATTTTTTTCAAAAATATTTTTCATTATCCTATCCTATGTGCAAATGTAGTGGTTAGTAATAAATAGATGCTTGAGGTTCATTTTTTACCCTTCTAATATTTATTTGTTTTTGCTATTAATTTGATTTGTTCCCATTTACAATATGCAATGAAACTACAAACGTAATATCCTATAAAATAAACTAGAAAATCACCCGTCATGGTTTGACGGGTGCAAATTGCCTCAGGAAATATTTTTTATTTACATATTATTTAAATATTTCTTTATTCAAAAAACCTCTTCGTAAACAACATTCCGTGTGAAGTATTTTTCGTTGTTTAATAATTTTCCTTGTACTTCAGAAGTCATTGTGAAAATTTTAACGTGATTGGGAATCCTAGACCTTGAACGTGCAACATAGAGCTGTCCATGTGAAAAGACAGGCTCATCGAAGTAAATTCCAACATGATCGAAAGTTTGCCTTGTGATTTGTTGAGAGTCATCGTGTAAGCTGGAATTAACGGGAACTGGCGGCGGTTGAGAACGAATGGTAGATTCACGTCACTGGTTAATTTAATTCTTGGCAAAAAAACAACATCCCACGATTGCACTCAGATACAATTTGGCGTCCAAACTATATCACGCGCATGATATACCATTGACGTAATTTACTACTTTCTATTAAAAACGGAAATTAATTTGAAATAGAGGATTAATATAATTTAAAATTTCTCTGGTACTATTGATCATAGCGAGATAAATTTTATATCAATGGATAGAAAATTTTATTTCACTATTTTAGGGCTATAAAATTTGAAATTAGATCGACAATTACTCTTTTAAATTTAAAATTGCTGAATTTTAGGTTCTTTAACAATGAAATAATGCTGTTTAACGTCTCGCAGTGCTATGGCGCGAGTTTTCTTGTTGGTGACGTCAGAGCGTTACCGGAGGATTTCTTTTCCTTTCACCTCAGTATAGAGATAAATGTCTATTTAAACTGTATTAAAAATTTTCAAACATTTATCTATCATAGATTGTGAGAAAAGGTACATAGAAAATGGCCAATTTAACATTGCGGGTATAGGGGGTACCGATTCCCCTTAAAAGAAATGGACTTCCACTTAGAACTTTGATCCCAGTTTTTATTTATTACTAAGAATATAGAGGAACAATTTGAGCTTGTAAAAGCTTTGCAAGGCAAAGGCTTTTTTATAGGCTATAAAAATAAGATGGAATTATAAAAAAAGTTATTCGATTGCGTCTCATACATTTTTAAACAGAAATAAATCAGTGAGCTAAATGAAAAATCTTTAAACTGAAATTTAAGCTGTGAATAAGCTGCATAAGAATTTAATTGTGTGACAACTCAAAATTCACCATAATATTCATGAATGAAATGATTATACACACACTGCTGGAAACCTTATTCGACTTGACGAAATTTACACTCATATATGAAATATTTACAGAGTTGGAAAACGAGAGAGAGGAAATAAATCCTAATACAATAGTGTTTACTTATCTTGTCTTCTCACGCGGTTAAGTCCCAAGTCACCTTTATCGCTATTCTTGTATTTTTCATTTCATATGCAAATATTTTTTTATTGATCTACAGGAAGGTTTCCTCGAACAATCAAAACTTGCTATATTTTGACGTGAAAACGTCTTTCCGCTCGCTGCAGTGATAGTCAGTCGAACTTTCTTGTGTGACAAAATACCGTCAGATTTGAATCGCTAACAACTACGAGAGTAAAAATGCGAAAAGAATGGTTGACCCCACAACGGACAGATCATGTCTGTAAGAGTTTGACGCATAGTACGTCATCGTACCAGTGTAGGCTCATGCGCGTGATTGTTATGAATTAGCTTTATGTAAGGTTATAAATAAGTGTAGCGTGGAAACCCGTTTAGCTAGGAGCTTGATTCTGGTGTCATTTCAAAGAGTCCCAGGATTATTATTACTGCGACCCAAAGTGAGACAGTAAGAATATTTATCAGAATATAAATAAATATCGGTTTTAAATTGAAAATTTCAAACTCTGCATGTTTTTTTATTACAACATGCAGAGTTTTCTTTCGAATTGTACGAAACTTACAGAATGCTTGCCAATACGTAAAAGAAACATTGTATTAAAATTTGAATTCAAAAATGTAAATATTCCGGGAAATATGAGCATTTGTAGCAAATAATGTTTTACTGCGCATACACGAAATGTAGTTCTATAAACTTTCAACAGATGGCGCCATCAGAAACTACTCTAAATAAAAAATAAGAAAAGCGTAGTTCGGGTCCGCGTCGTAAATTTTCCGTGAAAACGTCGGGATAAAATCATAAAACAAGTGTTTCGTATTAATATGTAATTTAATTATCAATATCTTTAATTCAATATTTACAAAGAGTAGTATAATGGTTACAGAATACATAAATCACAAGTTTATCGCATGGAGCAAGGGTTTCTGGTAGCTTGTGATTTATCTATTCTATAACCATTATACTACTCTGTGTAAATATTATTTTAAAGAGATTGATAATTAAATTACATATTAATGCGAAACACTTGTTTTATGATTTTATCCCGACGTTTCCACAAAAAATCTACGGCGCGGACCGAACTGTGCCTTTCTTATCTTTCTCTTTTCTTATTAAGAAATTAAAATTTTTAAATTGCTTATTAGTCATTTTTGAAGAAAAGAAGATACCCGATGCGTTTAAATTACACAGAAAATGAAGAACGATACTTTAGTTCTTGACGATAGCCTTCTCTTTTATTTGAATTAAAGGATTACTTTCTGAAGAGATTTAAATAGCGTACTTTCTAAGAATATTTATCTTTCTCAGTAATTAATTGTAAACAGTTCAACTCAAAACTCATTTAAAGAACCTTGTTTCCTTAGATAATTAAAAATTTCTCAGCAAAACTAGCCATTACGAAACGAAGAAATATAAAGTATAATTTATTTTACTCGGTACGAAAAGAAGTTCTGATTTGAATTTCTTTTTAATTTATTTTCTAATTTATGAGTTTGTAATCTTTTCTTATTTCGAGTTTGAAACTTATAATTAAATTATTTCATTAACTAGGCTTGAAAGAAAATTAAAATTGAATTGCTGCTTTTTAGAAATAAAAATAGAGGAAGAAATCACTTATGAAAATATTTTTTTCGCATGTTATGAAACAGAATTTAAAGGTTATTATGATTATTTATATACCCTTATGAGTGAAAAAAGAAAGAAATGAGACGCAAAAAATTAATTTAGTTCACTCATCTAAAAAAATTTGAATTTTTTTATGTCTACTTGAAATTATTATATAGATTTTAGGATGTTCTTATTTTCTGTTAGAAATGTGTATAACTATGATACTATTAAAATTTCAACCATGCTGCTACTGAACAAGCAGCATTTTATATTTTGAATAGAATCTTATTAATTCCTAAGCCGTTATATGTGATAAAATAACAAGAGCAGTTTAAAGTAGCTAAGCGCTGTTATAAAGTTGTGTTGTAGGTTATTATTATAATGTTTCTTCTTCGTTCGACTCAGTTTTTGAATGCCTAATTACGCATATCCTAATTACTCATCATTTTATTATGTTTTTAAGGAAGAAGCACTGAGTATTGTTGCAAAAGTCTTTCTGTGGGTGTACGCTGTAAGCAGACCAACACGCAAGATAATGAAGAAGGAAGTTTTATTTACAAATATGCAGGAAACCACATAGCACAGGTACAGGAAACAATAGTTCTTGAACAGATTAGCAATGTAAAAAGACAACAATTCACAGGTAATAACAGTTCAGCACTAGCATATTTAGCAACACAAACAGTCAGCAAATAACTAGTAACGACAATAACTGCACTTTCAATAGCGCTCAGCTCACCAGCTTCCTAGCTCGCACTGCGAATAGAACTCCAAAGACGTTCGCGCTCCAAGGTGATCACAGCCGATTAACACACACTCCGTCATCCATGCGCTCTCCTTATATAGTCTCCCGCGGCAGGCCGTGACGTCACATGGAATCTTCTAGTACATTCAAGCGTATCTTCTCTCCAAATGGAAATATCGAGAAGATACCAGCACCTTTGAGATCCCATATTTCATCGCCAAAGTCGCCAAGGTCGGGGAACCAGTCGGCAAGTCATCCCATACTTATCCCTGTAAAACGCTCTTCCCAACCATAAGACTCACATTGCTGGGAAGCGACTTTCCATATTTGTAACAGTATGAATATATTTAAAAAATTTAATGAACGTATTGATCAATACTATTTTCTTTTTCACTTTATGAATGAAAATACAAAATTTTGTGAGATTTCCTTCCAACAACATATGATACTTTCTTCTTCGCTAACACTAACATTCTTTAAAATATACAAGGTGTTTTAAAACTCGGGACATTTAGTTTAGGAGGTGATTGAACAACAAAAGGCAAGCACAAATCGCCATGCAATGTATGGTCAGAACACAACCGTCTATCCCATGTTGTCTAGTGAACACTACATCTATAATAATTTTGAGGCCTACAGTAATTCTTTAACAGTTTATCGGCATATCTAAGCAACAGAGGTTTAGAGTTACTAAAAATAAATTTGCTTTGTGATAGAATAAAGTATATTTTATTTATTTTTCTTAGTTTAAAGACAACAGGGATCAGTAGATTAATTCATTTGTTTGATCAAAGTTTGGTTTTGAAACCACAAGGAGCTATTTCATGATCCTTTCCATAATTTTACATTATTATCAGGTGACGAGTACGACAACTCAACAGTCAATCTTATTTTTAAATTTCCATTTCAGCTTAACATGAGAGTCACGGCAGTACAGTGGAACCTCGTTTAGCGGCATAATTCGCTCCAGAATTTTACTCGTAATGCGAAAAACTTATTAAGCGAAATAATTTTTCCCATATAAATTAATGGGAAATACGATAATGCGTTCCACGTCGAAAAAAATAATCATAAAATTTTATGTATAACGTTTATTAAAATAAAATTATATATGGAATTGTTAAGGAGTCTGAATCATCTCCATCTTTTCTGTTATAGAGGAATAAAGTTTTATGATACATACCTAATTCTTTTTTGCTAGAAAGCGGTCTAGATATATTTGTTTTTTCTGTCACTTCAAAAGTTAACGAAATAACAGGACGCGTTATTAAATAAATTTGTAACGCGCATAATCACTGCATTATTAAGGTGATGCTTTTCAATATACTGTGACAAAATCGACTTGTGGGTGTACGTGAATACAGTCCAATAAGCAGGATTTTGAAAAAAAGTAAAGCGCTTTATTTCACAAATATTCTAAGCAAAGAAACGTAGCACAAGTATTAAAACAGCACTTCTAAAAATTCACAACACAGATTACCATTAAACCTCAACACAGCGCTCAAAGGCTTCTTGTTAGCTCACCAGCTTGCTTGCTAATCAAAATCCAACTCCACTTCTTGGCTTGAGATCTTGCTTTTATACTTTTTCAACAGGAAGTGACTTCATTACGTAGGAAGTGACATAATCTCCAGAAAGTTCATGAAGCCAGTAGAAACAGGTTGACAGTTCGAAGTCCTTCTAGAAATTTCCTTCTGTCGCCAAAGTCGCCAACTTTGCCGCCAAGTCGCCAAATTTGTCGCCAAGATTAGCATCTCAGGGAAACAACTTTATAGCTTTGTAACAATACGATACAATAGCTTCATGCTTTCGATATTTTTCTTATTGCGCCAGAAATTTGCTGCTTTGCTGTTACATCCTCCTCCTCTGACAAGTTCTCCTCCACAACTTCTTCCTGTGAAACGCATTACAACTCCGTAAGCTCTTCTGTGGACAGCTCTTGATAGAGATAAAGACTGGTCCCTCCATGGTCTCATAATGGTTTATTGATCGCTTATATGTTATGTCTGATCACAAGTTTGGAAAAATGTGCGATCACAAGCATCCAAGCGTACGAGTGCTAAACACGAACTGATGTAGCAGGCGCACAATCTGGGACTTCCCTTGTCATCGGCACTCGTCATGTTGAACGTCGCTCGTTAAACGAGTCATTTTTTACAATTTATTTTACTCGTTATGCAAATTACTCGTTATGAGAGGTGCTCGTTAGTGAGGTTTCACTATATATTTATAGCGTACCATTCTAACATAGAAGGCGGATTTCCTTAAATGTCGATTCTATTTATTTATTTAAGAATTTAAAAGTTTTTAACAATCATTGGACGAGAATTTTCAATTTAAAAAGCGTCAACAATTATATTCAGTGGAAAAAATGATTCGTTAGAAAAGTACTTTAAAATCATGAGGGAAATCAGGCTTTTAGACAGAGTTCCTCATACTAAAATCGATTGTCTATCTGTATGTTTCTAAAATAACTACTTAACTGTTAATAAAGTAACTACTAACCATTTATCGTACATGCATTGAAATATTGTATTTTTAAACGTATAGACAAAATCAAGTCATTTGTACAAGCTATAATTCGTTACACAAATTATGCAGGATCCAAAAACAGCTAAAGAGTTCTTTAAGGTTTAGTTGAGTCTAAACGACCACGCATTCCGAAAAAAAATTATAATTATCTAATTCGCGAGAAAAAAGAACTAAATAGTTAGGTGGATGATGAGCATTAAGTGGTTTATTTCACAAATATAACTTTAAATACAGTGTTTAACCTATGAAGACTTATAATACGGTTTTTATGAGGAAAATAATAGGTATACTCTATCTTTTAATTGAGCATTTTTGTATTGAAATTTAGCATCGTCTTTTCGGCTGTTATGACGTGTTATCATAGTAATTGTGGGATAAATTTATGACTTCCACCTTGAACCCTTTTGTAATTGTCGATACAATGAATATTATTCTTAAAATAATAAACAAAAAAGGTTTAGAAATACGCGTTTATTTGTGTACCCAGAAGTGATCTTAGTATTATTTTCAAAAATACTGACGTCAAAATAAATTTATAAAAATGGGAGGCGGTGATAGAAATAATCTGAGTAAACTGGGATTGTGATTACATTTCTGATATATTTTTAATTTTTAATGAATATTTACGAATGATATTTCTCGTGATATTGATCGTGGCTTAATTATCTGATACTGTTTTCATCGCCTCATGCTTTTAGGACTTTGCTTTAATCTTCGTACTTTTGAAAAACATCATTTCTACTTTTAAGTATACTAATGAAAACGTGTTTCTAAAATCTGTTCTATTAATTATTTATTACTTTTTAGTCTTAAATATGTTTCATGATTTTAAATATTATGGGATTTTTTCATCATTTTGCAATGCGATGGCGCATTTGATATGGAAACAAGATTTTCCTTTTATTCAAATTATTAATTGAAAATTTAGTTCTTACAATATTAAAATATTGTATTATCATCTGCCAGGCCACCAACCTCCACGTAACTATTCCTGCCTCAGCCAAAAAAAGTAAAGTGAATTGTGGGAGAAAGAGCTGCGCGAGGTGGTGGGCGCCTTTAATTGAATTGTGTTTCTGCACAGAGTGTGCACGTTTTGGTAGGTGTTCCAGAGTGGAACTCCGAGTGAGTAATTATGAGGAATCTCGGATCTGAATCGTAATTGTACCTATATATGTATAGATCCTATTTAAATAGTATATAGTTCTTATTAATAAAGCAGTGTGAATAAAACTGTGGAATCATTGAAGTATGGAACGCACAACTCGACATCATCGAAAACACAGAACTACACAAAAAGGTAGAACTCTATCATTTCAAGAAACTCAGTGACCTGCTATCTAACAGCATCATATCACTTTACTAGACCAAGTGAAAACCTAACTACTATCTGGTGGAGAAATATTTTTAACAGCAAGCTTTCTATACTTAGTCTATTTCTTAATAAAAATGAAAACTTGATAAAATCTCAATAAACAAAATAATACATATGGCGTAGACTCCTCCTCGGCTTCAGAAACTTTTTCTCCTTCAGCAAGACAAACAAGGTCTCAAACCTCCATGATCAAGCAAAAATAATTGAACATTTTCCACTTCTTTTCTTATAAAGAGAATTTTTTAATTTTAATTTCAGCTTAGTAATACGTTCTCGTAATCCCTTTGTAAATAATGCTTCAGTAAACAATTGCAGCACATCCCCAATTTCTGTTGGGAGACTGCAACTGCTAACCAACAATGTATTACTTGTGTATTTAGTTATACAAGTTTGTAATTTTTTTTCTTTTTTTTCCGCTTCTTTTCTTATAAAGAGACTTTTTTCATTTTAATTTCAGCTTAGTAATACGTTCTCGTAATCCCTTTGTAAATAACAATTTAGTAAACAATTTCAGCAACATCCTCAATTTCTGTTGGGAGGCTGCAACTGTTAACCAGCAATGTATTACTTTTGTATTTAGTTATACAAGTTTGTAATTTTTTTCTTCTTTCAATAAAGGTTCACGTATATTTACCCAACCGGCAAAGAAATGCGAGAAAATCAATTAATAAATCCATCTCTACAGACACGAAATAAGTAAATTGAATGAAAAAGCGTAGAAAGAATGCAAAGTAAAGAATATTCTTGAGTTTTACAGACAATTTCCCGTAGACAGCAAATAATTTTTTTTGCAATCTCCTTACCTCCTCAGAAAATGAGTTTCCATAAACACGAAAATCATTTCACATTGCAAAGCAAATCTGCCAAAATAATAATAATAATAATAATCAAATATTTCTTTTTCAAATGTGAGAATGGGCTTCAGACTGAATTTTTTAAACAGTTTTCTGATTAGTTAATAATTTGTATATCCCATTCCTTATATAATATAAATAAAAATGAAAATGTTGAATATTTAAAATGAGTTTCAGTGAAACTGTTTAATTTAATTCACTTCGAGAATAATCTGTAACAGCTACATTGTCCTCTTTATAGCCTATTTAGCATCCAGAGGAATCTTCTTTTAACTCTATCGATACGGGACCGTCCCAAACGTCTCTTCAAGCAAAAGACGATGGCCGTCCGAAACATCTGAATATCGCTGTAAAATTTCCACCCCCCTTTCGTTAAGTGTGATTGATTTCTCAACCGCTGCGAGCACTTTCTTCGTTAGAGTGGCTCGCCCATAGATGGGCTGGGGTAGAAGGAGGGTTTTCTTAGAAATCGGACAGTGCCAGCTGTCATTGTGGTTTTGGGGGTGGGGTGTTTCCCTTATCTCTGAAAGAGGAACTCCGACGTTGCCGTATTTTGAGGTCCCTCTATCCCAATGGTCTTAAGAATCAGAGGGTTAACATTTTTGCAGATAAATTGAACATAGTCGAGTAATATGGAACCACTAAAGAATTATGTGTATTGCAGGCTTATTAGTAAAATTGGGACAAAATCTTTGAATATTGATGCAAAAAAACTGAACCATTTTCGATTTAGCAGTTCATCTTATAATGTAATAATTGATTATCCAAGATGCAGGATAATCAATTATAATTTTTCTGTTATTTGTTGCAGAAACAGCTATATTATATCATGTGTAATTTTGGAGATAGTCCCCAAAGCATAGTTTCATCTTATTTATCTTCTAATCAGTTTTGCAAATTGAACAAAGTATGCGAATCAATTATATCGGAAGCAGCATTTTATGAATGAAGAGGACCCTCTTCATACCTTCCGGCAGGTTCACTTCATTCATGAAACTCTGCTCTTTTCTAATTGGAACGAAGTCCATGGATTTTAATTGCACTTTCAACAGAAGTATGTTCCCAAACCTGTTCAGTAAAAATCCTTTTAACTTCGAAGCGTTTTGTTCTCTCAGATTTTCTTCAGGCTAAAGATATGAAAGGTTTTGGGATTATTTTCATTTGCAACAAAATGAAGGAAACGTACCGACTATTTCTATTTTTGGCAGGTAATATTTAATGAATTCATAAACATATTTTAATTAAGTTTAAAATCATTAAATTTATTTAGATAGCTTAGAAGAATTGAGTGTTGTTTACCTTTGAATACCCTTTTAAGATTTATGGATACCATTTAAAACAGATTTAAAAGAAGAAATTTAAAAGACTTTGACGCTTTATAATGAAAATCTAAAATTCCTTGAAACATTTTTATTGGATTTCTCAGAATATGTGGCTGTGTATGAAGTAAATACCTAAATTCCTTGTAGTGAATGAACTAAGAATTTTAACCACCCCAAAAAACATTTATAAGCTTCAAATATTGTTTCATAGTATTGAAATAACTTTCAGCCTTCAAGATACGGAATTAATGCTGATCATGTGATTTTATCAATATAATTTTCTGGGTTTTGTTCTAAAAAGTGATGAAATATTTATTTAACTTTAAAAATTAAACTTTAAATCATTTTTATATGTATCAGTTTTGACGTGGAAACGTGATTGTTTACAACCAATGTTATACGTCTACGAAGAAAACCCTTTTTTGGAAATGGTGTATCAATGTAACGGACCATGACTGTTCTACGAGGGGCAGCCAAAAAGTTCCCGAAATTTTGTTGTAACACTGTATTACCACAATATAGGTGCACATTTACTTCATTTCCTTCAAATTGGGCTCTTTCAGCACGCACACACTTGCTCCACCGCTCCTGCCAATGCTGGAAGCAACGATGAAAGTCCTGTTGTGGTATCTTCCGAAGTTCAGTCGTCGCGTTGGTTTTGATGTTATCTATGGTGTCAAAACGGTTACCTTTTAGACCTATTTTGTTCTTGGGGAAGAGCTAGAAATCCAATGGTGCTAAGTCCGGTGAGTATGGAGGCTGGTCTGTACAACAATCGATGTGTGGGAGGGAGCATTGTAGTGATGCAGTGACCATCCTCCTTGCCTTTTGGCGGGACATTTCTTCGGATTGCCTCCCTCAGTCTATTCAAAACTTGCACGTCAAAAAGGCCTTTAACAGTTTGTGCAGCTGGTACAAATTCATTGTGCACCACACCTTAGTTGTCGAAAAACTGAATGAGCGTCACATTTTTTTTGGATTTGACATAACGTGATCTCTTTGGTAGAGGAGGAGACGTTGTGTGCCATTCTGATGACTGCATCTTTGTCTCCGGGTCGTAAGCGCACACCCAGATCTCGTCACCAAGAAACGTCGGGCTATTTTCAAAACATTCGGGCGCAGTCAAACGAGGAGTTACTATTTGATCCGGGTTCAACAGCCGAGGGACAAACTTTACACTGACACTTTTCATATTCAAATCATCTGACAAGATTGCATGAATGGATCCTTCAGAGATTCCCACTTCTTGTGCCAACTCGTCGATGGTCATTCTTCTGTCTGATCTGATTAATTGTTTCACTTGCTCGACCAGTCCTCCGTTTCTGGAGGTTGAAGGTCTCCCACTTCGGCTCGTGTCTTCCAGTGATTCATGTCCACCCCGATAACTTGAGAACCACTCGTCACATCAGTTTATTGTTCTTTAGGCTGATGTCATAAAAATCTCATTCATCTTAAGTTCAGACGTGGAAAGAAAGTATAAACGAAGCTTAATAAGATGTTTGTTACCCCTCTCATCTATTATATAAAGATCTCAAGGCACACTCTAGCTGGCTCCTACTTTTCAAATAAAATTTACACATGTCACTAAAGTGAGGTTGCTTTTTGTTTCTACATATTGAGAGTCAACTATTAATGCTGCTATATCATCTTCGGAAGTTTTTAAAATTCGAAAAAAAAACATTTAAAATAAGGCATTCAGCTTAAATTCAGACGTGGGAATAAAGTATAAACGAAACTTAATAAGATTTTTGTTACCGCTCTCATCTATTACATAAAGATCTCTAAGGACACTCCAGCTGGCTCCTACTTTTCAAATAAAAATTTACACATCTCATTAAATTGAGGTTGCGTTTGGTTTCTACATATTGAGAGTCAACTATTAATGCTGCTATATCATTTTTGGAAGTTTTTAAAATTCGAAAAACATTTAAAATAAGACATTCCGACTTCAGATAATTCTTCATTCTTTTGAAATTTATTTTATAATTCACTTTTTTGGAGTATTTTTATGAGAAAAGAGAAAACAATGCATGTCGAAACGGAACCAACAACAAGATATAAAATACAGTAGAACCCCGCTATTCCGAACTAATTGGGACCGGTGCCTGTTCGGATTACAAAAAATTCGGATTACCCTAAATTCCGATAAAAATCGAAAAGAAAAAGATGTGTGCTAAAAAAAGTAAGTTATAAGTACTCAGTACTACTATCTCTTGAATTATTTTATTCAAAAGCAATAGAAGAGAATATCGCTTCCACGTCGAGAATAACATCACTTCGTCAGATAAATCTGACAAATTTCTTCACCCCAAAAGATCGTTAATGTAAATGTGTATGTGATGTGCTAATGTAATGTGTTTTTATTAAATGTAAATGTGATCCTTGAATTATTGCATTAGTTTCTTCAATGTGTACAAAATTATGCATGCTGAAAAAGTACTTTTTTGTTTTTAGTATGTATATTTATTTATTTCCAGGTAATCTTTTGAATTACATATAATTTTCGAAAATAAAATCGGTTCGGATTAACCGGAATTACGGATTAGCAGATTTCGGATTAGCCGGGTTCTACTGTATACACAGTTTGTGACTGCAACGCATTTTATCACTTATTGTATTTAGTACTTACTTTTAATAAATGCATATTTGGGGGAAGTATGCTTTTATACTACAAATATAATTCGAAATTTGATTGTTAAATATTTAAGTGCAATAAACTCTGCTCAGTAAAATTGTCAATTAAGTTTTCTTTATCAAAATTTCGAATACACAAGAAAAGGAATTTTAGTGAATTAAAAAATGTCAACAACACTCTTGATGTTTGCTTTAACATTGCAGTCGGTTTTGCCATTTTATGTTTTATTTCGGAAACAAAATTAAAAGTGATTCCCAATTTTTAGTAGCCTCTCATAACACTTTTAACCCTTCAACCTGCTGAAACGTAGAAAGTCGCTCTCTGATGACTATTCTAAAACCGGCTCCGTCGCGGAAAGTCGTTCTTCGATTATTACTCTTAAACCGGCTCCGGCGTAGAAAGTTGCTCTCTGTTTATTGCACAAAAACCGGCTTCGAAACATCTGCGTTCACCATTTAGCTACAGAGAGGCCGTTTTCAAAGCATTCAGCTGAAATATTTTTGCCGTTCAAAGGGTTAACCTGTTTACACATGCATAAGACTTATTATTTCCTCCAATGATTTGGATTTCAAGAACTCAAGAAAAATCTTAATAAATAAAAGAAAACACATTCATTTTAGCATACAACAATGATAAAATTTTTTATTAGTATTGCCAATATTATTATGAGTTGTAATTTACTAAAATTCTGCAGTTGACATAAGCAATTTGATTTTCCGTTGAGTGCTTTTAAAGCATAGAAGTTATATTGCTTCATGCTTAATGAAGCATTAATTAAATATGTAAATAATTTCGTACGTCTTAGACATTATGAACACTGCATTTCATCATGCGTTCATCATTGATAAAAAGTGCCAGAACCTTCCATTCTTTCGATAACAAATTAATGTGACGAAATGTAAGTAGCCTTAATGAAAATGCAAATAAGCAGTAGAAGGTATTTTCTTTTGTCTCTTATGGATGTCTAACTAATTGCTCTGATTTCAAATTGATAACGAACAAATATTCAATTGTTATTTACTCGGAAACAATTTCCATTTAAAATGACACGATACACTCGGCAGACAATAAATTCATTATTTGCACTGGAATATAAATTTAATTAATGTTCATTTGTTTCAACAAAATACTTTATTTTGGACTATTTATACAACATTGTTTACTCTGAAATATGTTTATAGAAAGACACGCAACATTCTATTTATTAACGAAATTAATTTCTGTATTTTTCATTATTAAATGTGTTTGAAATTCTTCGAAATCATCTTGGTTAAATTTCAGAAGTAAGTGGAATGTATGGCTATGTACGCTTACGTATTTCAGTCTAATACACACTATTTCCATTCCATATGTACTAAAGGTTATAAATCATCTTTTCTCACTATTTCATTAAAATATTTCTCTCAGATATTCCTCTATATTTTGTTTCTAAATTAAATTTATTACTTGAAATCACTGAACGAATGTACTTATAAATCCGTATTTGCATAAGGACTTATGAGTGCCTCCTCGATTAAAATAAGAAAAAATCCTCGGTTTATATATGATACTTTTTTTGCCACAATAGAATGATAACTTTTCCACAAAAATCATTTCTATTATTTTTTAAACGTTCATATAATTTAAGAAATTAAATTTTTAATGCTAAATTTGTGTTCAGGATGCTTTTCCCCCTCGAAGATATGAAGTTAATGTACAAGGCCAGTTGATTATTATTAAAGAGAACTTTAGAATATTGGAATTTAAAAAATACTATTTCGAGATAAATAAAGTATTTTAAATAAGTAAGTAAGATAATATTTCATTTGAGCCATTTATTTTATCGCGTGATAATTATTAAGAAGCATATGCGACTAATTTTTTAATAACAATTCTTGACTAATTTTATGATATATAATAAACCACATTAATAACTGGTACATCCAAATTGACACAGGGTGCCAATTCTTTAGCTGCAAGAACGCTTCAAATTAGTGACAAATTAGTTTCTGTTTTAAATTGTAAGTTGTTGGAATTTAATTGTTTAGTCTTCAACGACACTGCAAATAACTGCGAATTTTGCCCATTTTATATCGTGCACTTGTCTGGTTATTATATAACATTACCGCGCTGATTGTATATAATAACCGATTTACTAATTGACCGTAGCATATATATTATATATAAAACAACAAAAACATTTTTTTTTGGAAAATGCAAAAATTAAATTACTATAAATGTACACGAAAAACCATATTACAAAGAGAGGAAGCTATTTCTGCATTCACGCAAAATCTGCGTCAATAAAACAGCAATATATCAAAACATAAGATATAAAGACATAAAATCAAAAACATACAAGAAACAAAATTCAAAATTTTAATCATTTGAAAAATATCATGGCAAGCCGCTCGTCAGGAAGAGAAGCTGTTTGCCATGATATTTTTCAAATTATCAAATTTTTGAATTTTGTTTCTTGTATGTTTTTGATTTTTTGTCTTTTGTTTCTTATGTTTTGATATATATATATAGTTAAATATTTTTCAAACAATCAAAACACAAGTAACATTTTTAATATATACACTTATTAAACTAATAGTTAAAAGTTAAAAAAAAGTGTTATCTTATCAATAATCATACAAATGAAATGCAGAAAGATAGTTAGATTATATACTAATGTATTAATACTAGTTAGATTATTACTACTATGAAAAAGACAACCGAGAATTGGAATTCCAACAATCAAATGCCAATCGATCTGGGGAATCGATTATGTTGCATTAATTCGAAATCATGGCGCCAACCTTCTGCGAAAGTTGTAAAAACAATAAGTATGGGAATAAATCTCCAAAATATTTCAAGATAAGAAACGAGAAAATATAACTTAATGCTTACCAATTCATAGTCTTAGCAATAGTAATGGCATGAGCGTTATACGAAATACAGTTCCGCATTTAAAGTGAAAATATTATTTCTAAATTAGGCTATAAATTCTATACAAAACATGATTAAAAATATTACTATAAATTTAAATTAAACTCTTTATAATAATGTATATTAATAAAATGATGCAATCTTATTCTTAATATATATATATATATATATAATGCACATATTAAAATTAATACTCTTGGAACATTAGCTAACACGCTTCATTTATTATGTATTACAGATTATCATAACAGTTCTATGCACTGTGGCTAATATATTCTGCATAAAGCATCTATAATGTAATGAATTCCAGGAAATAACTTCATTCAGAGAAGCACAAATCAAGAAACAATTTAATTTCACTTTAACAGTGCAGCCATAAAGAAGATCATTTCTGTAATTTTAACTTTCACATAAAGTAATTTTAAGTATTTTTCTTTACTTTATAAAACGAAAAACAGAAAAAAGTATTTGAAATGAAGACCTGGAAATTCATTTCAAAGATTTATGTCATCTTTCAGAAACACTTCCTCATGTCTTGGATCTGACAAATAAGTTTGGTTCCAAACTTTCTTGACATCAGCTAAATTTCTAAGAAGAAGGCTTCCTTTTCGAGATAAATGTGCTAAATATGCGCAGTTTCCATGGAAACTGACAAAAT